>CAEFZY010053090.1:0-36714 GCA_903066815.1 Brachyrhaphis roseni | reverse complement strand
TGGGCAAACGGTTCTGTCAGTCAGAGGGAGTCACTTCTGGAACAGTGTGCCGGCTAGGATCAGAGAGTGTTCCACCTACAGCGCTTTCAAAGAACACCTGAAACTGTTTATTAAAACTTCCCAGACATGTTCTCATTTTAATTAACTTTTTATTGTATCTTGTGAATGTTTGTTAATGTGATTTCTTGATTGTATGTTCATAATGTTTCTTTGTTGTTTGGGTCTTCCTGTCTTGGGACTACAGATGGAAATTAGCAATTATGCTATAATCTGGCTCATTTACAGTCTGTACAGAAGTATTGATTGTTCATTAATGTGCACTGTCCCTAATAAATAAAATTGAAATTAAATCTCCAATTTTCTCTTAACTATGGAAACAGTGGTATTAACTGAACCACCGTGCATCCCCAAATAACCAAACTGTATCCATCAAATTCATAAGAATGCTTTTTTTTTTGGTTTATTTTCTATGATATAAAAGAGTAGCCTGAAAACGTGGTATGAAAAGTTTAAGAACAATAGCTGTTGCAATCAACATGTAGTATTATTTTAGCAGCAGAAGGAATAATTGTTTTCTGTTTTAAGTGACAGTAATTAGTTTTTGGTTTACACTTTTGGACTGTGATGACTTTGAGTGAAGTGAAGGTTTCTCACTCTGTGGGTCTTGCAGACTGACCTGAGTTCCAGTTTTTAACATTTATCTGCAAATGAGGAATACATTCAAAGTAAAATGTATTCATGACTTTCATGCCCAACTAGGCCTGTCACTACAATAAATTCTGCTGGACGATAAACTGTCCCAGTTATTAATGCGATAAATGATAATATTGTTGTTTTGAGAAGTAATATACATATTGACGACGGCATAATACAAGTTTGCCATCTCAAAGAGAAATAAACTTAAATTTTTTAAAGAATATTAAACAATGGAAATTGAAGATACTTTAAACATCCAAAAAACACAACCAAAAATAATAGATAAAACTGAAATTAGAGACGCCATAAATAAAATGGATTATGAAATCACTGTACAAAATTGCCCTTAAAAAAAGCTAATCATCAGAATGGACATTGACGAGCTCATTTTAATTCATCATGCGATTAATTGAATCATTGCGACAGACTTATGTCCAAGGACTGCACTGAAAATGCACTTTGTTTTTTGGCCTGATGGCTGGTTCTTTTCTGTGAGCAGCATTTTCTCCTTGTGGATGTGTAGGTTTTCCTCCCACGGTCAGAAGACATACACACAAAATCGCACACAGTCAGGTCAATTACTGTGATTCTAAGGTGTTGTCTATCAGTTTTACTATAGACAACCGTGTGATGGACTGTAAACCGGAGTGCATGCTGCCTTTTGGCCAGTGTCAGCTTGAAAGCAGCCGGATGTGTAGGAGGTGAAATCAGACTGAAGTTCGTTTTAAAAAAATAGAAAAGAAAAAAAAAAGGAATAAACTTAAATAAAGTCACAAAATAAAACCCTGCAGGATTTGAAAACGTCTTTAATGGTTCTTATAAAGACCACTTGGAAGTCTGTTGTGTCTAATTGGTCAATAAAAGAGATCACAGCTTTTGAAAATTTGTTTTGGAGTAAGATCTACTTGAACTCTCTTCTGCTTTATGAATTAAATCAAAACTGTTTCTGATTTGATAATCCACAGGTTGACAGATGTGCTATGTGGTTGTAGCAGAACAAACAAACACTTCCAGCTCGGTGGTGGTATGGGTCGCATCTTGGAAAGCTAACCTGAAATAAATCCTAAATTACAGGTCAAGGCAGCTGCTGGGACAAAAAAAGCCATCTCAGTCTGTTTTCTTTCCACTTTTTCTGAGAATGACTCATTGATAGAATCACATAAGCTTATTTTTTAAGAGGCAATAATTTACAACACTATACCCTACTGAGCAGCAGAGTAGACCAGTCTTAAACCTTCATAATAAATGTTTTCTTTTATTAGAAAAAAAACCTCCCAAAACATTAAAATATTACTCTGAGCTGATTTTATTTGAAATATTCTAATGTTAAATCTCAGCTTCCCCGACACGGCTGCAGTCAGAATAAACTAAATTTGGGAGCCATAAATTTCCACTTTGTACGCCGTCAAAGATGTGTATGGGGTAAAACTTATAAAAGTGGTCCACTAGCGGGTATTTCAAGTCTTTGGCATGAATATGAGTGGTAAACCACAGCAATGCTATCATGGTTTGTGAGCAATATAGCCAAGGAGGCTGACGCTCCATGAGCTCCATTACGTCCCCTATAATTTTAGTGATTATGCTCACACTCACACACACACATATAAATGGAGTATTTCTTTCACTCCCAAAATAAGAAATAAGTGTGTGACCATCTGTGCAAAAGTAGGACCCTCTGTTTGAATAGCTGCTCAAGCTTCTATATGTGGAAGATTGTGAAGGGGAGTTTTATTTTCTTGTCCTGAATACTATCCACATGCTAACAACATAGATTTACTTATACACTCTTTCACTTCTGATTACAGAAGTGAAAAGATATCTGAGGTTCAGTATTGGCCGATACAGATCCGATTCAATACAGAAAAACAGTGCTGAATTGACTGTAAACTTTTCTCTTTTTTTTTATAAAAACAGACATAAATGTACTGAATTATGACACTGGAGGGGGAGAGAAAAAAAAAAAAAGTACTGAATTATATTTTTTGATAACGCTGCACCAGTACAAACGTAGTCAATCATGTAAAAACAACCCAAATTTTATTTGTTCAATCAGTGCAACAGCAAATGTAAAATAAATAAAGAAACTGGAACTGACAAAAACAATAGGTCGACTACCTTGGTCAAACATGTACAAAAATAAAGTGCAACAAAACTTCTTACAAATGGTTTAGAAAGTGCAATTAGGAATTCTATTAAATAATGTAAAATAAATAAGTAACCATGACATCACTCAGCGCACAAAGCATAGACTTAGGCTTTGTTCACTCTTCATTATTTTACAATGAAGAGTAACACAAAGTAGCTCATAACTGTATGGTGGACAAAACAATTATAATTTAAGATCAGTCTGAAAAGCATGGAATGCATTTGCCCTATGTACTCGCTAAATAAAAGTTGATGAACATCATAGAACAGACCTTGATCTTCTAATCAATGTCAAATGTCTCAGGAACAGATGAGGAATGTTTAGAAATGGTTAGATTGTAGAACAATATCAAATTGTCACCTTCTGAAACAATGGCTTAAATAATTTTTTGCCAAGACATGATTTAGGAAAAAATAAATAAACTTTTGGCAAAAAACTGACTTAGGCCATTAGTTTAGGAAGGTGAATTGGTAAATATAATAGAAATCTCATTAAAGAGTATGACTCAAGTGCTATTCTACCAAGACATGACCATCCACCTTAAGGGAAAAGGCTGACCAAGGACAATGCAAATCAAAGAAACAGCCAAGACCACCAAAGAATTGGCTGCAAAGAGCCACAGTTTAGGTGTGAGAATCTGCTGACAAATCAATGTTTAGTCGTGAAATGCTGTACGCCAATTAGGGGCCAAGGCAAATGTGTGGAAGACCCGACAGAAGCTTTTCACTGGACAACAACCACAATGCCCTGTCTCCTTGGTGACTCATGCTGTCATGTTGGGCAAATGCTTTTGTTCAGAGCTGATGGGAAGATGGATGGAGCTAAATAGAGGGTAATACTGAAAGAAAACTTCACAAGACTTCACATAAACAAACATTAGTTTAGATGTATTAGAATGGCTCAGTCAAAGTCTAGGCCTAAATCTAATTAAGAAAAGCAGTGGAAAGACTTGAAAATTGCTTAGCTTGAACTGCTTTGCAAAGAAGAATGAGCAAAAGTCTTCTAAATATAAAAATTGTAGCTGCAATTGCAGCAAAAGTTAGTTCTATAAAGCACACATTAAAGTTTTTTAATAGCAAAAAGTTCTGAAAATCATACATTAAGGTTGTAACGTGACAAAACATGCAAGACATCAATAGTTCTGCTACAAACTACACTAAAGCTGTTAACACAATTCCCTCAGAAAAATAAACCAGTCTTGCCTTATTTGTCATCCACTTGAACAGACATTTGGAATAGTCACTTTGGATTATAACATTTCACCACAATAGTTTAGACACAAATAAACGTCTATTCCCTGCATTTGATTCATGATCTGGTCTAAAAAAAAAAAAGACCTGTTGGTGCTATAATCTGTTTTCAGTGCATGTGTTGCCCTCTGTTTGCATTGCTTCTGTCATAGTCACCAGGGTGCATTGCGGTGGGGGGGAATCAGGGGCCGTCGAGGTCAGAGCATTTTCTACCTCATGGTCATCTGAGCTGACACAACAACTGTTTGCTGTCACACTATTTGTTCAACTTTGTTATTTTAGTTGAGAAAAAAAAGGCAAAGCTTTGAAACAATGCCAACAGGTGTACAACCGTAAAGATTTACAATGTGTCTATAACAGGACAAATGAATAAAAATGTTTACTCGAGTAGTAAAGCGTCGTGTTTGGCATGCACGACATCGCACTGATGCCTGCGGACACGTGTCCCGAGACCAGGCTTCTCCGTAGCGTGCCCTACATAGTGAAGCTACCTGACACGCCGCTCCAACTGCTCGCCGTATGACGAGCGGCGTTGCTTTCGGTGTGTCGGCTTTTGAGGCCTGTCGAAGTGTGATGAGAAACTAGACTCTGTGAGTGCTATGCGCTGTTTGTTTTACAGCAAAGCATTGGGAAGTAACGAGACCAAGGAAAAGGGACTCCACCCTTTACCATTAGTTGAGGCGGTAGACAGATGGCTGCTGCATGGGATACCTTCAGCCAGGAGGAGAGTTGGAGGGGGGGAAACTTGGCATTGCTCTGCCGCAAGAACACAGTCGGGCCTCATAAACTAGAGCACTGTGACATATTATCTAAAATACTGCAGGCAAATGAAATCTAAGCAGCATGCTAAACAAAGCTGTCATTTAGTTTCATCAGAGGAATAGGCATACCACTGAGGTACAGTTCACAAGTGTCACAGGATTTATTACTAGTGATCCATCTTGTCGAGTAAACACAAAAGTTCAAATCTTTATAAAGAATAAACAAACAAAAAAAAGGTTTTTGACAGTCGACACATTTGATGTTGGGTTATGATGAAAAAGAAGAGCCCCAACCTGAAAATTTTTCATGACTAATAAGAAATTGGCTGGCTCTTCAACGAGAAACCCGAGGAAAGAATGAACTCATAGGCAGGAAATGCTTGCTCTTTGAAGAAAATGCTTCATATTTGTTTCTTTCCTTTCTGACATCACTAATTGCGACAAGCTGCTCGACAGACACGAGGGGGAAAATCAAAACCTTCCTTTTTGCCTGGCAACTGGCTCAAATATTCCCCCCTTTGGTCCGCTTGATGAGCCAAAAAAATCTCCACCTACCGAGACCTGACCCGGTTCCGGCCCTGACCTCCCCAGAAGAGGGGCCGTCTTCTGGCCGATGCGAAGACCTGCGGAGCATGTCAGGACCGCGAGAGATGCCGGGGGACAAGAGTGGGGATTCACAGGGATTCACTCACAAGCAGTTAACAAAACACACAATATGTCATGTTCATATAGACAAACTCCATGCATAGATTATCATGTCAAACAGCACTCACGAGGGACTAATCTAAAGACCTCACAGGATAAGAATGCAGACATGAGATCGGTGAAAGAGAGAGTGTGGTTTTAGGACCAAAAGCAAAAGGAAACTGAGTTGAGTAAAGAATGGATAAGGACAAAAAAAAAAAGAAGTGAAAACTAGGTCAGGTATGGACAAAATACGGAAACAAATTGACAGGAAGATAACGCCGCAACACGCATAGCTACGCAAGGGCCAAAAAATGTGCCTGGTCTGGCCAATCATTTCTACATATGTACAGAAATAAATACAATATGTTGGAGGGCCTCGCCGATTTGAGGAGAACTGAGACCACAATCTTCTGTTTCTGTAACTTATTGTGATGTTAAATGACACAAGTTGTTTACGAGATGATTTAAATCGGCTTATCTGGAAAGAGTTTTTGGGACGTTAACGTAAGTCGTAGTCTGAAGGCTTTGAATGATGAAGCAGCTTTTCCAAAAATTAGGTCTGAAACAAATGGTTTTTTAATGCACTCAAGTCTGGGGAAGAAGCCCCAGACTTGGGTGCACATGAAGACTATTAATGGTGTCTTTCCACGGAGTGAAGCCGTTTCTCAGTATTTTTTACAAACTAAAATCTGTGCCTCTGCAACCTATTTGCTTTAATGGTAGATTTCAAATTTCTGTTTCAGACACTGATGCTTAGGAGAAGAATTCAGGCCCTGTCTGCACAGAGACGATTTCAGGAATATTCACAAAAGTTTTTGGCTGTTTACCCACACAGATTTGACTTTTTGGAAAACCAGAAGCGAACCCAGTTTTTGAAACTGGGTTCCAGAGTGGATTCATTTCAGAACGCCGTTTTCATGTTGAATTTCCATAATGAAAGAAAGGAAAGAAAAAAAGAAAGAAGGGATGTATGATAAGAATGGAAAAACAGAAGGAAGGAAAGACACCCAGTCTTCTGTAAAGATCTATTGTTACTCAGCTTGAACGTCTTGAACCAGCAGAGGACTACATCCACTGTTAGTCTAAAGCAGAGAAGCACCAAATAGAGAAAAAAAATTTCCTGGATTGGCTTGATAAGTGATCTATTGGTGAAAAAATAAAATATGTGACTCCCCTTTTCATTAACTGAATGAATGTCCCATTATTTTCAGTCTGAAGCTGCATAAACTTTGCTTTTGTTAATTTTTTGAGATTAATATAGACAGAAAAGACAAATATAAGCTCTGATGGATAAATGGGATTAATCTTGTAATTTCTTCACTTTAGGTTCTACAGTCCTAAAAAAAAATACATACTGAATTGGCAGGTCAAACTTCAAAGAAAGCCAGAAATCACTTTCAGCCAGTAAATTGTGATTGATGTATCTATAGTCCTTGTTACACTGTCTTTACAAAGCACAGCACAAGAAAGGAAAAACATCCCTACCTGAGACAAGCTTTGTAAAAAAAAAAAAAAAAAAAAAAATTTTGTTTTTTTAAGTCTCCTTTTTCCAATACATTTGTATGTTTTCTTGGCTTTGGAATTAAGTAAAACATATATGTTGTATGCTTCTTAAAAACATTACTCAGGGAGGATTACAATAGTCGTTCAATAAAATTGTTCCTTTACAGTCCTTAACATAAAAATGTCTGTGGCATTGGTTAGCCTCCTTTACATTAATGCTGTTGGCAAACAAATCCTAAATTTGCTATAAAAAATTGAAAAGAGAAAGCTGACATTTGGTATGAATATTTAGGATATTTTTGAACAACAGAAAAATAATCAAATATTTATACAACAGTGGGCATTTCTATTCAAACTGAAAGTTTTGTGTTATATAGGATAACATTTCTTAAGTCTTTACGTTGAAAATACATCGAGCTTTTACTGCATCATCTCCTTAGTTCCTCTAAAGTATGAGTGGGTGCTTTAATGATGCGCTGACTCAGCTTAATCAGTGAACTTCCAGCATGTCAACTGTGTAGTATGGATTACTTTACAATTAATGTTTGAAGGTTACCGTGGTGAAATACAGCTCTGCTGCTAAACCTTAATCTACTATAAACAGTGGAATCAACAAACAATGAAACAAAAACTGGAATCGGTTTTGTATGGGCAGATTCCGTAGCTTCACAATAATGCCTACTTTTTGTGAAGGGCTAACTTTTGTTCCGAGTTAGCCTTTCCGACAATCTTAAGGACGCCCCGATTATTTGGTTGGCTCTAAAGATAATCTTCTGAGACATTAATGCTGTGTATGATGTGATAAGAGTGATCTAATCTGGTCAGAAAGACGTCTGGACCCCTCCGATCTAAAATTGGGGATATTTAACAAATTGGATTATTTTGACCAGATATTGCAGTGTGTGTGACTGCACAGTAGCACAGTTGGTAGCACTGTTGCCTTGTGACTTGTAGCAAATCAGGAAGCAAAAAAGGAATAACTTCTATGGAAACCAAAAAAGTCCAGGGTTTCCTTCAATGTATTATAAGCCTGGTGGGCCACCAGACTTTTCAAATTTCCCGTCAATTTTAAACATTTTCTAACTGTCCTAAACCAGGCCGTACTGGACTTATGAAATAAGCCAGTTTCTGCGCTACTTCCCAAATCTATGCTAATGTAGCCAACTTATTGCTCCAGAGTCAGCAAAGGCACCAAGTTCTGTAAGAGTTCTGTAAGGTAGACTAAAGTCAATAGTTCATTGTAAGAAAGAAAGCAAAGAAAAAGCTTTTACAAATTGTGCATGTAGTGGTATTTTTAAGAACATTATTTTCACACACACATATCCATTTTTGCTTTATCAGTAGATCTGAATAACTTCACAATTTGGTAAAGGCTAGAAGATCATTTAAATGCTAAAACTTTAGAAGGCATGGGAATTATACTTTCTTTTTCCACCACTATGACTGGCTTCTTTGAATGCATCAGCCTGAGGCTGGCCAACATGACACAACGACTAACACAAGCCTCACAGACCTCCACTTTTGTAAGGCCGTTAACTCCAACGATCAGTCAGAAACAGGATAGGCCAAGTGGTGAATTGGATGTTTTATAGCATGCCTTTATTGTAAGAAATATTTGTGCAGGGTGAAGAAAACATTAGTCTCCACACCAGCTCTCATCTACCCCCTTCCTTCCTTGCATTGTATTTTGCGAGGGTGTGAGGTTCTTTACAGAGCTAATTGATGGTGGAGACAAACACAGGCTGACAGGACTTTAAATAAGGGGCAGGCGGGCCTCTTTCACATGTCACTGTCCTCTTCAAAAACCTTTCTCTCTTTGCCCCCCCATCGCGATTTGGACTTAGGTGCCCTTCTCATCTAAGTCACATTTGATTAAAAGATCGGAGCTTAAAAGCAAAAAAAAAAAAAAAGATCAATAATGTTGCTATAGACAGAAACCTCTCAGAGTCAAACTATAACTCTGCTGTAGAGGACGTAGGAAGGACAATGTCTGCCACTGTGTACCAAAGGAACACAAACAGGCCTTTAGCATCCTGTCTTAGAGAGTGGGATTTGTTATTGTTTGTTGTGTGTGGGGGCCTGGGGTTTCTAGTATGTCCACACAGCACTGTGGCTCTGGAGGTGGGCAGCAATGTTATTTTTCCATGCATGCGTAAAACAAAGGAACAATTTGGAAACGTCAGAGATGGCAACAAAAATCACAGAACGTCTATGTGATGTGAAAAGTCTTCACCTTTTTTCTAAAATATAATTGCGCTTTATATGAAATCTCATAGATACGGCAGCTGTTTAGGCATTTTTGCTAAATTCTGTTGATCTTAAAATACCTTTTGCCACGAAGCTACACAAATGTGTGACCTTTTTAACTTAAATCAGAGCACTTAGAACCATGATTTTTTTTTTTATGTAAATTGTAGCAAATCTAGAGTAGAAATTATTATGAATGGTCAATCAAATTTAAACAATGTACCTTGAAACAGTGTTGAGTAAATGCAAGTAGAGTAACGGTACTTCTTTGTCATTTTTCACCTCTAAAAACTGAATGCAGGTGTTTTTCTTTGACAGTATTTTATAGTCTCTTATTAATAGACTTACAGGACAGCACTAACATCTGGGCCATGTAACCAAACATTACAGCCATATATAGCATAGAGGTGGATGAGGCAACATTTACAAACACTTCCCCATAAAACCAGATTACACAAACACAGCATATGAAACAAACTTTGTCTAGGTTGTTATCACAAAACCACATTGGACAAACAGGAACTGGAAACATTGCAAAGCTTGAGCATAATTATTTTCTTCTTGTCTGGGGACATAACCATAAGTTTGGCCATAAAGAATATCTTTTTTTAAACATATATTAAACATGTCTTTGATGGGTTTATATCAGCGCTGAACAATATGTCAAATGTCTAAATGTATTGTGGAATAAGTATAAGCAACAAAGAAAAATTTAGAAGACAGTTAGTTGGCTAGCATAGTCCAAGTGTAGTATTCATATTTTGAATTATGCTAGAGCTACCTTAGTTAAGCCAATGTGTTGTTTTTACATGTTAGACCAAGGTTGTGAAGCTGTTGGTATATCTTAAGTGTGCTGTACTGGTGCAGAGTTATCAAATGCATTAGTAATTTAGTACATTTATGTCAGTGAATTAATTGTCTTAAGAAATATCTTAAGTCAAGCTCTGTTTTTCTGTATCGGATCAGTTTGGGATCCAATTCACTTTTCACTTCACCTGAAAAGTTTAAGTGAAAAAAGTGGCTCGGTGAATCCCTAAAGCTAATCAGGAACGGACTACAATATAGGAATAGACCTATAAATATCTAATTTGGAATTCCATAACTTCCAGACTCAGTTCTGAATCATGTTTTAACATTTCAAACAGTAAATACATTTAATAGTGGCTGAAATTCTGCAAAACCCATAGACCGTAAGAAGATGGATGGACGCATTAACAAAATATAAGTATGGATGGGTGAAATTATGGTATTTACTATGAGTTACCTGTTTGAGTTTAGAGTTTCAGCCAGCACCAAGATACTAGAACTGTTTTAAAGGTTCACCTTAAAATTACAACTTTAAAACAGCTTATAATGTAATTAGCTAACAGTTTGCTATGCATTTGTTAAATTCATCCTTGAGGCCAAACACAGAATACTTACTATTATGAGTATAGTCTTTTAAATTATTATTGTGTACATTAAAAGATTAGGTAAATGTTGTCTTTTCATTTTATATAAGCTTTTAATAATCACGTTATCTCGAGTCGATCACATAACTTCCTGTCTTTACTGGATATAAGCAGCAAGAAGAAAACACAGGCTTCTTAACTCTCAAAAGAAAATCAAGCCATAAACCAGCCAAAATCACATTATTTCATCCTATCCATGCTTTTTCCTTCTAAATATTCTCACTAAAAAGATATGTAAGGCCAAGCGTAGTCATCATTCAGTGATACAGTGAACAGTGGACTAAACACAGAGCCCACTGTCCTCCTTCAGAACTAAATAGACTACTGTAATTTTATTAGGCCGCTGTAAAATTGTGAAAACACAGCTTCCCACATTATGCAGGGACCCAAAAGGGGAAATGAAGTGTTTTCTTTTAAAATGATTAGCAAGATTTGCAAGCTTGCCCAAATTTTTGGACAGTATTGCCAAGGGGTTAATAGTGTCAATAAACTAATATTTGATACTATGGTGCGAAAGATTTATAGTAGTGATGTTGTTTAGTGCAAAGCTTTTTTACAATAATAACCACAGAGCAAAGAACTTCATAGGAGACTTAACTCCTATGAAGTTACCAAAGTAGCCACTTCGGCATAACAACAACAAATATATACGAGATAGAAATTCAATTAAACCCGAATCAGCCAAGACACTATTTTTTATGCAAACAGCATCAGGGTTGTTTTTGGGTTTTTTTGAGTGTTGAATCATCAGCACATTAGCAGTAACCACTTCTCAACAGAGGACGGAAATGAAGCAAACTATGAGAAACCTAGCAGTTTTCAGCAGTCAATAGAAACAGGATGCAGGTTGGTCAGTGTGGCACCGGCAACATTATTATGGTCAAAGGAAGTCTATTTTCTCAGCCATGCGTCTGAGAGTTCCAGACGCATGCAGAACTCTCAGTCTTTTCAAGTCAGATATTAAAGAGCTAACCTCGATTCACATCTCCCACCTACTTTGAACAGAGTACAGCACCCAGGTCATCCAGATGAGTTTAAACTGAAACACAACCATTGTCATTTCACAAGAACAACATTTTTTCAGCTATTTTTTAATGTTAATTCACTGTAGTCTGACATAATTTTTTGCTAATTTTCCATTTATTATGTCTAGATTTCAGAGCTTTTTGCCATGTCCCATCCGATATCTGACCACAGATGTTTAATGCTAATATAAAACTTGACCAGTAGTCAAGTTTGTAGTTTGATTTCTGCCTTGAAACTAAACTTGAATCAGGGTTTCCCTCAGTGTACTATAAGCTTGGCTTTACATGACCCCTGGTGCCCTACCAAAAGGCTCAGCTAGATTTCTGTGGGAAACCCTGTGAATCATTTTAAATTAGAAAAGAATACCGTAATTTCCGGACTATAAGCCGCAACTTTTGTCACACGCTTTCAACCCTGCGGCTTATACAATGATGCGGCTTATTTGTGCATTTTTTCTAATGGCCGCCAGGGGCGCTCGAGCAGAAAAGGTAAGAGTGAGACAGGGGGAATATATGTGTCGAGGAAGACGCAAGTTTAATGTCACTTAATACGACTCAGTGCACAGGCAGAAGATGAAGATGGCTCTCAGTGACTTTTACCAGTATGTTTTTTTAACCAGCCCTATTAGTGCTGTGCTACCATATCGCTGCTGTGTTACTGCCGCGTCACAAGCGCCGCAGCTTATAGACAGGTGCGGCTTATGTGTGTATAAAATCGTTTTTTCTTTTAAAAATGTACTGGGTGCGGCTTATAATCAGGTGTGCTCTATAGTCCGGAAATTACGGTACATTGAAATGCATAAATACAACATAATTGTTAATCGTCTTCCAGGTCTGGGACAGGAGGGAAGGTGGAATTGCCTTTCAGTAAACTACCATGTTGTTTACTGTACTGCAATCAATGCAATTTCTGATATTCCAACACTCTTTTAGAGCCACGAAAAGAACTAGACAGTTGTTTTGTTGCAATCCAAGTAGAGGCAAAAAATAGGACTCCAAATTTTGCCAGAAGTGAGCAGGACTCTATGAAATAGCAGCCAGGCAAGTTGAGAAAGAGGACAGCAGAGAAATGTCTTCCACTTTCCTTTATAAATATTTAACAGAAATGAAAACTGCAGTTTATTTGTTCTCCCTGTAAAACACTTTGATCAGGAGGGGGAAATGTATTCAGGTTCAGTCTGTCTGAATACAAGATTACTGGGAAACTTGCAAAATAAACTCAAAGTACAGTTATTTGGTAAAAAAAAAAATTGTTCTAGCATCCAGGTGTGCAAGGTCGCGCTGCAATTTTTAATGCACATATACACATATGCATCTGAGCTTAGATCTGTTAAACAACTCACATTAGCGAAGGTCTTTTTGGACAATATGTGAGATATGGATAATTCCAAGTCACATTCAGAAGTTTTAAAACCTTCTCATTACTGCACTTGAAGTGTTATTTTCAAGTCTCAGAAACTAGACCAAAAATACTTAGTAAGATTTTGAGTTTTTGCAGTGAAGGCTGTTCTCATTTCAACTAAATTAAGCTGTGTTGTTTTCTGTGCAACTCAGAGGTTTGATTACTGAAGATGATTGTTTAATCCAAGCTAGACAGAGCAGGTGAGAAAGTAGGCAGGGGTAGCTATTGTTTTACCCACTACAGTAAGATGTATGTTAACATTATTCGTGTACTTCCAAGAGAGATAGCCCAGCAGATAGCAGAGCCCGGTTTTTGACTGGTGGGTGTTAATAATCTCCCACTTGGGTGGTAGGGGGTGGATCAGCGCACACAACTCACTGTGTGCCCATCCCACAGCTCAAAGGACTGAAACAAATAAGATTGAGAGGTGAAACTCAGCCACACCTGTTTCCCATAACCTTTGTGCTCCTCTCCTGGGGGTTTGACTGCTGACTATGCACATCCTGCAAGTATAACTCTTTAATACGGACTATAAACCACAGCGTGTCCCAGTGACCCTCATGTAAGTCACAAAGCGTGATCTTTTCTTTTAGAGAAAAACCCTGATTCCTGAAAACAGCAGGAAAAAAGGAGTTAAAAAATGTCTCCCTCTGTTCATTCACAGCAGGTAATTAACCAAGGAAATATCTGGAAGCCATTTATATAGCCAAGTTTCCTATGACTCAGTGACTAAAACAGTAAGTTCCTGTCTGTCCAAGATGTTTTTTTTGTTTGACAGGACATAGCATAAATCACAGTGAGAAAATATTGCTGCTAATATTAGCATTTCAATGTGTTTTCATAGCATTCTATCATGGTCCTTTCCATTTAAAATGCCTAGTTAATTACATATTAATGCATGGAATCAGAACCAAAGTTGAGGTTAAAAGCAATGGCTGGCGTGATTCTATATTTAAATTATTAGTTTTTATTTTCCTAATCTGTCTTTGCCCTAAGCTCATTTATTCAAACAGAAGATGTATATCTCTAAGGGCAAACTCAAAGACATTGAGACCCATTAGGAAAGCTTTTTATTTTTTAAAAAAAGGTTAAAAGTTTTCAGTATGTAGCAACCATCTCACAAATCTACAAAGACCTGGGCCATGGAGTTAAAGCTTCCCTTAAAAATATAAGGGCATTACTGTCAGCCTCAACAAGCATATGACGCTGTATTAAGTTGTATTTCATTTGCATTGTCATTCATTTTTAACCTTAAATGTTTAGGTGAAGGCCATGGTCCAGTTGTTTTACTTAACTTACGACATGGATCAAAGTTGCTAAGGGCTGAAACAAACAGTTATCTGTGTGGATGCTGTTACAAAAGTGAAGAAAACATAAGTTTTATTCATTATCATTTATAGGGCTGGGCAATAAACCCGTTATCAATATCAACGGAAAATACGCCTGCACTTCAATCCAGAATCGCATATGGGCCTGTCACCTTAACAAATTTTGTTAGACGATAAATTGTCCTATTAGCGATTCCGATAAGTGATAATATTGTTGTTTTGAGATCATTTTCAAGTAATATCAAGATAATGCAAGAACACATTCTCAAAGCACAATAAAATTTAAATTCTAATGAACATTTAACAAGGGATCATTTTAAATATCCCAAATAAATAAACAAAGCAACAGAAACAACAAATAAAATGAATTAGAAAGTCTCTAAACAAAATTGTCCTTATGAAAAAGTCTAGTTGAGACTTTATCATTCAATTTTGGTGGAAAGAAAAAGAGAAAAACAATAAACCATGCAAATGAAAATTATTGAGCTTGTTTTAATTTATGATGTGTTCAGGTGATTGTTGATTATTGGTTATTGCGACAGGCCTGACTGCACAGCATTCTGGGGAATGTAGGCAGATGAAAGGTTTTAACAGCTCAAACTCTAAGTTCCAGCTAAGCAAGGTGGGATCAACTAACTCACTCACTCTTTGCTTTGCTAACGAGTTCAAGAGGAAGCAGTGGACAACAGAGGAGAGGTTATGTCATCAGTTTGGCAGTACTTTGGATATCCAAATTTTAAATTTTGGATATTTAAAACAAAAACTAATCAATAATTACCATAGATATGAAACGCTTATATCATCATATGTTTTTCAGCTACATATTGCCCATTGCTAAGTATTGAGGTGCTTACAATTAAGTCAGAAAATGCACACAGATGTAAGAAACGACCTAAGAGGAAGCAGTATTTTTTTTTACAATATGGCAAGACATGTCTGCAGTTCAGGTTGTAACTGCAACCTGATCTGCAAAGAGAGACAGCTAAGATTTCTGCAGGTAAATGGAAGAACAGCAAAGTTTTGTGTTGTATCGTTTTGAGTTGTCAATCTCTGTCAGCTATGGAATGTGCTGGATTTGGAAATGTTGGAAAGCTCATGATTAAGGATCTATTAAATTCTTTAGAGACTGTTCTTGTAATGTTAGCTACCCTAACATAACTGCAAAAGAAAGGCTTGACAAAACATTTTGAGTGTAGCTACCATATTTTCCTGTTATTAGCAATTAAAAGAAATCAGAACTGGCTAAAATTGGTGTTGGCAGGTCAAAGCCTAACAAAACAAAAAAAAACAGACTCAGTCAAATAAATTCTGATCAGTGTATCTCTTTTATAGATTCAAAAGGTCCCAAGTCATGTTTTTTTTTCTGTTGTAGGAATTGTTCTATCAGCATATTGATTCGCCCATCTTCGTGAACCACAGTATCTCCATTATTTCTAGTCTGCTCTGCTTTTTCTTCCACTGTGTCAACCTTTGTTATAGTTGTTCCTGTTTTCTTTCTATTGATAAAAACTGCCAAACTGTAACCTTTTTTCCAATCCAAATTGTTCTTCTTGTTTTCACCAGGCTGCAAAATTGCCAGCTGAAAAATGAAGTGCATACAAAATGAAGCATTGGATTAAAAGTTCTAATTAATATCCAGAAAGTGTTGCTTTTTCTGTCTTCTTGTGTCAAGTTTTTCCTTCACTATGTTAGTCTTTTACTATTAAGAGACTGCCTAAAGTTAATGGGCTTTTTTAGCTTTAGCTTGCATCGTTTCTGCCTTCTCTTCAGTCTCCCACGGTGCCACTTTTATGAAAAATTTCCATATAAAAAGCAGGGACATATTTGAGGTTTGACTCATTTGGCTTCCATTACTTACAGAGGTTATCTTATTTTTATAATAATACTTATTATTATTATCATCTATTTGCAGATAAATGTTGACTTGATGGAGTAACTTCACCATGACAGAGATTGTTTATACATTGCAGTACTTCTTCCTAAACAAAGACTAATTTCTGGTACATGAATGAAACTGTTATTTATCTTAACATACTCAAATATAAACATTACTACGTTTAGATATGCTACTTTACCTTAATCACATTTAAATGCCCATGTGTAATGGCAGGATTTTCAGTAGAGGAATAGACAAAATGAAAGGCTTGCAAAGAAAATCAAAAGTTTGGGTAAAAATGTCTGACCCTAAAATTATCTGTCACCAGAAGAGCCACAGCTGTCATTGTAACAAACCTTTGCATTAGTTTCCAAAATTGTTGAAGAAAAATAGTTATTAGACTAAGATATCTAAAATTCTGCAAATACTAGCCCAGCATCATACAGTATTTTATGAATATCATAAACACTGCTTCAGCAAAGCACACCAACAAAGAAATGCCCTGTTCAAGCAGAACACCATGCAGTGAAAATACTTTTATGTGCAAACTAAAATGCAACTTTGGAAGCTACAAAATGCATCCAATCAAATCAATAGACTGGAGGTACAGTAGGAGACTCTTTGAGGACCAGATTGTTTTGCAAATAAACATAATTCAATATTGATTTGTTAATAAGCATGTTAATGTTGTTTCTCCTAGGCAACCTGAATTTCCTCGACAACCCTTAGTAGTCAAGTGAAAAAAAAAAAAAATGCAAGAAATGCAAACGAAAGTCAGTAAAAGGAAGTTCCCGCAATCATAATATCTGAACTTCATCTGTAGGCATAGGGAAACACACGGCACCAGATATTTAGGAAAGGAGAAGTGTGAATGACTGTTTGGGTGACTGCTGATACAGTTTTAGACTTCATGTGTTCGACTGGGTGTGTCTGCACGAGCTTTGTGGCAGGGTGTGACCTCTTTTGTAGATAAAAGTAGACAAAATCAAATAAAAATAAGGAACCACTCCCCCTTACATTTGCTTGGGTTCTTTGAATATACTTTAGACGTCTTGTAAAAGTATTCAAACCCCTTGTGTTTTTTTTGTTTGTTTGTTTACATTTGCAACTTTGCAACCATTTTGTTTGTGGGATTTTATTCGATAGACAAAAGCAAAGGATGTAATTGTGAAGTCAAAGGAACCCACATGATGCTCAACAACGTTTACAAGTGAAAATCTGAAAAGTGTGCCATGAGTTTGTCTTCAGTCCCCTTAAGTCTGATACCCATAAAGAAAATCCAGCTATAGGGACATCGGTACTGCTGCTACATGTTTAAAATTGAGATCCTGTTTTAGGCTTGAATAGTTTTGTTGATAGGCTACGTCCTTTTAGCACGACTTCAACACAGCAACAGTATTTTCCAGCGTCTCATCAGATTGTTTTTTGAAGCAAAGGAAGGTGGCTTTGTTGTCCATCACTGTTGTCTGCTGATGTCACTTGTGCATGAGATTTAGGGGCTTACCAGAAACACAATGCAACGGTTCCAACTTAGGACTTTTGTATGTAAAAAAAAAACAAAAAAAAAACAGAAAATGTGATTATTGCACTAAAAATTTGAAGTATGTTGTTTGTGTACTCAAAACACGTGAATATAAGTTTTGTCCAGAACAAAAATGTGATTAACTGCATTAAAATCTTTAGAGTGTTAAAATATGTCATTAATTAATCAAAACTAAGATGTTAAAGTCCTGACCCTACTATTAAGCCAGGCTTGCAAAATCAGCTAATTAATGAGGCATGATGGATGTTTTTTTATGTTACTTTCTTGTAGATAAACTAAACAAAATTAGGAGTTTGTAGTTAATGTTGGATTTATAATAATACGTCTATCAATGCGGCATGTGCTCATGTTGAAATGTTTATGCAAACAATTTGCATTCACTCCATGACTGATAGATATCCACCACATTTAGCATCCCAAAACTAACCCCTAACCATACTTAAATATTCATACAAGAATAAATCTGAATGCGTAGCATTATCAGAGCCCAGGCTACAGTAATGTGTACATTAGAGGGTCAAAATATCTAAGGAAACCACAGCTTAAAATATGTTAAGGGACACAATCTTGATCAAGAACTGATAGAGTGAGCTAAACTCTGGAGTTTTCATTAATGGACCACCAGGGAGTTCCCAACGTCTGACAGTCAGTCACATCTGTCGTGGAAAAAGGAAGCAAAGGGTGGAGTCAACAGAAGCTGGTGACCACAGCCTGCTCCCTGAACCCCACACAAAAAAACTCAATGTCCCCACAACAAAGCCCCGCACTCATCTGCTCCTGGCAGATAAAACCCTGCCTGCTTTTAAAGTGATTAAGATCATTCAATCACCCACTGCGCAAACCAAGTTTAGGATCAAATTAGATGGATCAAAATGGACGAGACAGCTGTGCGCTCAAACTTACACTCTAAAACATTCAATTAAAATTGCAAGATTTCTTTGAGCCAAAGAAATCTTGCAATTTATAGATTTTGACCTTAAATGTGTGGGGTTTTAAGTTCGCACTTAAAAAACTGAAATAAGAAAAAGGCGGGAGTGTTAGACTATTTCCCAGGGTGCTTAGCGTTAAGTTTTTGTTTGTTGTGTTGCACCGTGAAGGAGATGGAAGCATGCAACTTTGACCTGCATCTTATGAGTTTTTAAAGGGCCAGCATTATGTGTTTTCTAGGCCCATAAAACCATTTATAGCACAATCAAGTAGCTATGTTACCTTAAGTTGTTAGAAAAATGCTCATATATCAAATATGGCTTAAAAGGAATTTGACTTTGTAATTGAAAGCCTTGAAATTGGGCCTCTGTCTCTTTAAAAATTCCTGTTATATCTGAAGTCATCACAACAGTTGTCATCACAACTCTATTAACCCTTTAACGTTTCTACCAGCGTAGCACTGAGAAGCAGCTCGTATAATGAGCTCAGCAGATCTGCAGTTCCACCAGATGTTTGCTAATTGCTGCTGGCTAATCTAAAGGAGGTGAATAGGGTAGTCACCTGGGAAGTCTCATCTGTGAGGTTAAAATTCCAAGGAGGAGATGAGCCTCGTAGGCGGAGCTAGGTCCACCCTGGCGTTTTGCACAGCTGAATGGTTGCCACTGGAGATTAGACAATTTCTCAAACATGTTTGAAAGAATCAAGGCAACACTCAAGATATGTTTTCGATGAGGGAATAACATTATAATATGATGTAAAGCTACAAAAAGGTTATTTTACATAACACTGCCCCATTCATTTTAAAGCAACTATCAATTTGCAATGGTTGAATATATTGTCTTCTCAAAATGCTTAAGTTCTGTTCAAACTAAATGTTTCTGAGCAGTTGACTTTACTTGCAACAAGAGAACTTCCACTTTCAAGTTAAACCACATTCAAATATTTTAGTGTACTTTAAAATCCCTTCCTGTGAATAATTTTAATAACAAAACAACCAGCGAGTAGAAGCAGATCATTTCCCCCCTCCCTATACTAATGCTTAAAACAGATTATCACTCAAAGTAGATTTAAGGTACAAATTACATCTCTGCATTAACACTACAATAGCCAGGCAAGCCAGAAGGTGATTATCTGTATTAAGTTATAGGACTATCCTCTCAAACAAAAGGTTCTGACCTCAGGTGCCCTGCGCCATGTGGTGATGGTGCTATTAACCCATCCAGGGATCATATCTGCTCTGTCAGTAATTCCTCTTTTTTTTTTTCAAAATCCATTTCGGACTCTGTAATTTCGGTGGCTCCATTACTCCATTATTTATTTATATTGTGAATCACGCGGCCCCTGAAGAAGAAACCACACGACGTTGCTCTTCAATTACAGACCTCACAGTCTGTAGCCACGCCTCAGACGAATCCCCTCCTCCGAACCAGAAAGTCAAGCAAAAGTCACCAAAATTCTCTTTCAAACTTGCATTTCCAGCAATCAAAATATGTTATAGTTTTTTTTTTCCGCTAAAGCTGGTTCTTTTCGGCTCGGTTTATAACAAACTTGACCGTGAAGGTGACTAGATGCCTGCATCCACGAGGCACAGAGGGAGCAGCATGTTCAGATGCTAATCGGCTGAGGTTGCAACAGTGTGTTGTTTATCAGCTCTCCACGTTGATTTACGACGTCGTGTTTTGTGGGTACAGACAGAAAAAGAACGGTATGAAGAGGATCCTGCAAATAAACATGTGTGTGGAGTGTGTGTGTGGGGGGGGGTGAAAGAGAGAGAGAGAGAGAGCTACAGAAATGGAGTTGGTTAGAAAAAAGTAGACATTATATGAACAGTTTTGACTAATGTCAGAAGATTTCCTCAGGGGGGTTAAGGGGGCTTCACGATTTCAACCCAGCTCTAATTACAAGCTAAATTTTGCAGATTTTCTGACAAGATAACATGAGAAAACGAAAGTGGCGATTCACCAAGCGGAGTTATTTAGTGAGCTGATGGTTTCTTTTCCACCGTTTGCGTTCTCTCAATGCTTTTTCTCTTTGTTGAATGCTTTAGTCTGGTGAACGCGTGTTTAACAGTGTTTCTTTTCTGAAAAAGGGTAGCTATAGTTTCTCTATAGAGAAACTGTAGCTGCCATTAGTTTGTTTCTCAGTTTCTCTGTTTAAATGTGGTTCTGTTTCTTTTCTAGCCCTGACTTTTGCTTGACTTTTGGGGACCAGAAATATTTTCAAACAGACAAATTTCTGATTCTGGAAAGCGAGAAGAGGCTTAATAGGACGGTACTTTAAGCCAGCTGATTAGCAGTGCACAGCATCAGGTGAGGGATGAGCAACACCCTGCTGTATTGCTCAGACAGCCAGAAAAAACGCTGGAAACTCAAGGACTTTCTCTGGCGTCTCAACAAATAATTTTGAACCATAGGAATGACCATTTATTTTTAACAGTTTTAAAATTGGAACATTTAAAACGTATCTACCATGTCCATGAGTAATAAGGTCCTCTTAAATAGAACAGAATCACAATACATGTCCACCGCAAATGTAAACACACAGGTATACGTCAAAGATCAGCAGTTATATCAAAAATAGGTACAGTAGTACAACTTACACAAAAGAGAAATGTGTATTAAGACTATGCATAAACTGTACAATCTGTCTTGTTTTATTTGTGCCAAAACAGATTATTTATGCTGATATAGAAATTTGCGCTAAAAATTCTGAGACTGTAAATAATAGCAACTTTTCGGGGTTTCTGTCAAACAAATTATGCCTGTTTGTAAAAGTGATTTGAAATATCTGTTGTGTTTAGTGCTGCATACTCTGCATTAATTCAGTTAGTGAGTAAACAATCAAGCATGGCATACAGGAAAACTCTACTCCCTATTTCACGGGTTTGCTGGCATTCATCTCTATTCTATCTTTTTCTTTCTTTTTTTCCCTGCCCTTGGATTCATTGATGAATCCGGCGGTGCACTGTAAGGTGGTATTTACTCAGCAGCCGCCTGTGTTTGTCCCCTGTTCCGCCGTGTCCTGTAATCCCAGCTCAAGGGTGGGACACAGCAAAGTTCTCCAGCTGCTCAGCTCGGGACGGGAAGGTGCTCTGGCTGGCAGGCAGCCCAACTCCAGGTCAATACTTCCAGAGACTTTGCGGCTGCAGCAGTGGCTCTGCCTTAAAATAAGTCTCCCCCCATCACCACCACCATCCCTCCACACAGAGGAGTCGGCGCTGCATCCCCTCCTTTTCTGTATCACATAACGTCTCTTTATCCACCACCACCCACCCCATCTGCAACCAACATCTTGACAAACTTTTCACATCAGGAGCAAACCCTCTTTGCCTACCATAGTCCAGATTGTTTCTATTTTTGTCCAACCGCAAAAAAAAAAAAAATGTGCTGCTGCTCAACGGACTCCGAAGCCATCTGAGTGGGAGAAATCACAGCCGGTATTTCCCTCACATTCCCCGCATGATGTTAGCTACAAGTACCCGCTGCTGCAAACTGTGTGCACAATCACCCCGGTTAAATCAAGAGTTAGTGCACAAAAGTTGTCACTCGAACTCATTTAGATCTTGTTTGAGGCGGCTCGTATTTGGTAACGCAGCCGCTCCGAGTTTAACGCCGTTTTCACAGACGTGGTACCGGAGTGGCATTCAAATGGATCAAGAATCAAGGTTTAGCTAACGGTCAACGGAACGTCTGCGGTGACTTTCTGTCGCTCTCAAACAGCGGCCGTCAGGAGACAAGGACTGGTTCCATTTTATAGTTAACTTACACATACAACTACCAGGAGCCTGAAAGAGTATGAAATGCTAATCAGTGCAGTGCTGGTCAGCTCAGCTGTGCCGAATCAAAGTAAAGAATGGACCGAGAGCAGCGCCACCGCAACTTCTCTCCGCTACCAAGAAAAGTAGCTCGAGCGAAAACAAGCAGAGAAACCGTTAACTCACCGACGGCTCCGCACAGGACGAAAAAGGACGTTAAAAGTCGCATTCCGTTATTAGGTACTGTCCTCCGGTCCGTGGGTCTAGTCTCCATGGTTTCGCCGTGTGTCTGTGCGTTTCGGCACTTTCAGTATGTCCTCCTTTCTCCTCGCTCGTGCCTTCTCTCTCTTTTAGGATGGTTCGGCTCGCGCTCCTGTGGAACTACTCTCCATAGCAACGGAGCCCCATGGGCTGTACCACTTTTAACAGGACAACAAACAGATACAAAACATATACGAACTACGAAAAACTACAAATGCGACGAATTATTATTATTATTACAAATTTTAAAATCCTTTACAACATTAAAAATGTAAAAGATTTAAAAATGTATCATTATTTACGTTAAATTCTTGATCTTGATTTACTGGCATATTTTTTAATTAAAAAAAAGTTGAAGTGGAAGTTGGACAAAACTCTACAAAACTCCAAAGTTGGACAAAACTTTGGACAAAAGAAAGAACTTTATTCTTTACAAATAATGACACTGACTTTAAAAAGTGTCAAGAAAGAGTAGGAGCTTCTTAAAGAGGCAGAGATCAATTTCAAGGTGTCAAATATGAGCGAAGTCTAACATTTTTATGTTGTTTTTGATACGTACAGCATTTTTATAACAACTGAAGGCAGCATAGTTTCTTGATTTTGCTATAAATCTTATGCATATGCCTGGGGAAAAAAAACACAATACGCCTCCTTTAAGTAAATTCTAAGTGGTGTGCTATATAAATCCTTTTACTTTCACCATCTGGTCAATATAACATCCAAAATATAACATTTGTGTCGATTAGCAAAGAGAAACATGACGAAACACAGCTTTGTCTACTCTAATGGCCGTTCTGTTGTTAGATCATTTCAGTCTTTTGTGAATTTATCAATCAATCAATCAAATTTTATTTGTATAGCACATTTCAGTAGCAAGGCATTTCAAAGTGCTTTTATGACTAATTTATATCTAAAATTACGAATAAGAAACATCACAACTCTTGAGAACTGTACCATCTCAAATCAAATGTCAAATATCAGACAAATCAAACGTCCCCCCATACAATAAGGATTAAAACTCAAAAATGTGCGCTGACTTTATACTAAAAAAAAAGAGGCTTTCTGCTTGGTAAGCAAGTTAATAAATGTTCTAATTTACTGACTATATGTATGGTCTTCATCAATAGATCAATGTCTAGTGACATAAATAAGAGGCGGTAAGATCTCGAGTACCAGAGGCAGGAAATCCAGTTTTTCAGATGCACTCTCAGATGCAAGCCACAAGTTAAAATTAAGTAAAAACTTTTGTAAAACCTCTCATTGTTCAAACTACCATTTACTTTTTACAGATGATTATTGCTCTTGCAGCAACAACTGGAAAAGAAAAAAAAAGGGGGGGGGGAAGAAAGTGCTGCATTGAGTTGCTCAAGACGACACTGAATCTTCTTCTGATTTTGACAGATCCCAGGGGAGTTGTATCAACCCTGTGCTACTGATTCCTCTGCAGTGTCTCCATCCACAGTGTCAGGCGTGTTTACAGATTACATATTAAGACATGCAGTGCCTTCTAAAAGCAGACACACCCCTTTGTCAACTTAAACCCCTAACGTTGATGTATTTTACTGCAAATCAACACCCAAATAGTGCATAAATTTGAAGCACGAGCTGCATTGAGTTGCTCAAGACTCAATGTCTTGAGCAACTCAATGCTCAAGACATTGAGCATTGAGTTGCTCAATGTCAACTCAATGCTGAGGGAAAATCAGAGAGATTTTCAGAGAGATTTTCCCTCTCTGTTTAACGAGGGAAAATGATGCATGTTCTTAAAAGTTTTACAAACACAAATCTAGAAAGTGTGGTGCACTCGTATTCAGCCTCACTAATTTGGTGTGCAGAACCATCTAAAATACGCCAGTGTGCATATTTTAGTTCTATCAGTGTCCCAACACATCTGAGTCAAATGATGGTTCGTTACAGCAAGGCCTCTTTAGGAGGTCAGACCAAAGGAGGGCAAATACAAATTACATGCCACACTGCAGGTACCCCGCTCCTTCCACTCAACAGCTATGCGCTCCTTTGTGTTGGTCTGTCACAAAACTCTTCATTTCTTCAAGTTAGCAGGGGGATGCATTTTTTTGGCAGAACAAATTATTAGCTTGCCAATATATGCAGGCCCTATATATTTTCCCCAAATATTATCCTACTGATATAAACCTTAGACCAGCAGTTTATAGAACAAGTGTGATTGTGTAGAAAAAGTTATTTCACTCCTTTGTTGTTGTGTCACAACAAAGGGTAAGACAGCAATAAGTGGTACCACCATCATTGTGTCAGGAAGCCCCCAGCTGACACAGATTGATGAATGTGAATTACTTAAGAGTTTGATTTGAGTAAAGTGGGTTCTTTATGAATATTTCTTACTGTGTTGTGAAATAATGAATGCATAAGCTCAAATAGTCCACTGACAGGTGGCCTCCAAATGTCCCTTGCCAGAAAATGCATGCCATGCAATTTGAAGATTTTGGATAGTGATGTGTTATATGACATGTTCTAGACAATGACACATATCCTCTGAGCTACTAGAGTGACTTTCATATCTGTACAATACTTTTGAGCTGGAAAAATAGGGCATGCAAATATCGGCAGCTCATAATTTGCTGTGCCAAAATAAGTATCCCCTGCTAACTCAGCCAAATAGAGACTTAGGAAGGATTTCACTTTTCTACATAATCATTCCTGCTCTCTGAGCTACTGGTACTGTTTCAACCAGAAGGATGATATTTGGGGTAAGTAGATAGGGGATGCATATATTGGCAGGGTAAGAATTTGCTTTGCCAAAAAAAGCATCCCCCTCCTAGCTTGAAGAAATACAGTGTTAAGAGTGAAATAACCTTTTCTACATAATTACACATATCCTCTGAGCTACTGGTATGAGTTTCACATCAATAGGATAATATTTGGGGAAAATAGGTAGGGCAGGCAAATATCGGCAAGCTAATAATTTGCTTTGCCAAAAAATTTATCCCTTCCAAACTTGAAGAAACAAACAGTTACAAGTGAAAAACTTTTTCTACATAATCACATTTGTTCCATTAACTGCTGGTATGAGTTTCATATCAATACAAGAACATTTGAGGAAAATAGATAGGACATGCAGATATCGGCAGGCTGATAACAGGCTTTGCCGTAAAATGCATCCCCCTGCTAACATGAAGAAATAAAGAATTAAGAGGGATTTCACGTTTTCTACGTAATCAGAGTAGTTCTATGAACTACTGCTATGAATTTTATATGAATAGGATAATATTTGGGGAAAATACATAGGTCATGCAGATATAGGCAAGCTAATAATTAGTTTTGCAAAAAAAAATGCATCCACGCTACCTTGAAGAAATGAAGTTATGAGGAATTTCACCTTTTCTACATAATGACACTTGTTCTCTGATCTACTGCTATAAGTTTCATATCAACAGGACAATAGACAGGGTGCAAATATTGGCAGGCTCAGAAACTGAAATGCTTTCCCCCCTACATTAATGGACTAGACAGTTAAGGATGATATAAAATATTCTACATAATGGGCCTCTGTTTTCTAATGCTTTAAGCTATTATGGTGTTAAAAGAAAAATCTGGGAATTTCAAACCATCTGATGAGAACATTTTCATCAGACACTGAAAAACTGAAATGTCTCAATAAAGGTGTAAAAACCCTATTTACTTCAATTAATCTGTGAAATAAAACCCACCATTTTGTTTTAGGGCTCGCATGGCTCAGAAAAGTGATAACGTTACGAATATCTTTAAAAGCTCCCTGTTCGGTCACATTTCAGTTTAGAGCGATGCGCGCTCCCGCGACAGGGCGCGCGATTCTCGGCATAACGCCGAGCGTTTCATTAGAAAGCTATGGAAAAAAATAAGGAAGTGTGAGTCGGGAAACGTTCCTGTAAAGCCCAGGAGAGGACCTGGCGGAGGACAAAAGCCGTCGCGTCGGTAAAACATTTTCTCCCGCCTCGCTTGCGCCGCCGTCCTGAAACCAAGCGGTAATGAAGCCATTTTCGCTTTGTTCCTTTCCCCCTGAGGTAATTACAGCTTTTACTCGTTCAGGAATCTCGCACTGTGTGCTGCAGTGTTATTATCGCGCGCGGAGGCCTGAAGTGTTCAACTTGCTAACATCAGCAGCTGGAGGCGGAAATCACATTTATTCAGTGAAGATTTATTTGTCCAGTCACTGTCTTTTTTTGTTTCGTTGTAACTTCGTCTTACACCCCATCAGGAGACATTGGAACCTCTAACACCTGCATGAGCCAGTGGCGCTCCCAATGGGAGGACACAGGGGGGCCATGGCCCCCTCTTCAAAAATGACAAACCCACCAGAGAACCATGTTCAGGTCATAGAAAGGCATACCGAGTCATCTTCTTTAATCAAGACATAAATGTACAACATAATAATAATGCATTACACACTATATTAGTTGCCTAAAGGACTTACTTACCTCATGTCCCATTTGAATCTTGCACTTTCTTTCTAATTATGTATTTTATCTTGAATTTATTTTTATTTCTTTCCCCCCACGTTTGTTTTGTTGGCTCTAGTGGCCCTTATTCGAAAGTAGTCTGACAGGAGAGAGGGGAAGACATGCGGCAAATGTCCCCGGGGTCAGGAATCAAACCTGCGACGGCCACATCAACAACTAAGACCTCCAAACGTGGGTTGTGCTAAACCCCTGTGCCACCACAGCACACCCATCTTGAATTCATTTTCATGTAAGCTTTACCTACCTCCTTTAATTACACCTCTGGGGATAAATTAAGTTTTCTGAACTGAATTGAATTGCATTTACATTGCGCTTTCTGGGTAACACAAAAATACACAGTAAATAAATTCATTAATACAATTAAAGGGGCAGTTTTATGTTTTAGAGGCACAAATTGCCATTTTACTGCACGTCGAGTCAACATGTTACCTTCAGTTTTTTAAAATAGATGCTCTAAATTTAATATGACTTAAATTTGACTTTTGTGATCTAATGCCTCCGTCTGTCGCTTTAAAAATTCCCGCTCTTTCTGAAACTCCACCTTCAGGAAGTCATCACAACATGGTTCCTGTATTAACCCTTTATCAAAGCTTTTACGGTTTGCACTGAGAAGTAGCTCGTATAATGAGCTCAGCAGACGCGCAGCTTCACCAGGAACTGCTGATTTCTGCTGGCTAGTCTGAAGGAGCAGAGTCAGGGTGTGCAGTGGAAAGCTCCTCTCTGAGGTGGAAGCTCGAAAGCTTGGTAGCTCCAGCTCTGAGAATGAGCTTTGTCTCCCAGGCGGTGCTAGGTAACACCCAGGTGTTTTGCCCAGGTGAATGGTTGCCAAGGAGATCAAAAGATTTCTCAAACAAACATGAACGAATCAAGCCAACACTCCAGGTATGTTCTTGATGAGCGAATAACGTCATAACATGATATAAAGCTGAAATAAGCAGATTTTACATTATACTGCCTGAAATGTTTTACTGGCCTGGCGCTACCAAAATTATTTTCTGGTGGCGCCATCGGCATGAGCCGAGCCTTTACACCCTCCTTTTTTTTTTTTTTTCTTTTTTTGCTGTCACCAAACACTTAATGACCTAAAAGCCCCATGTTGTGGCGCTTGCATGACTGCATAATGATTTGTAAGTGCTTCAACCTCCTCTGTGGCAGGAAATAGACTTGGAGCATTTATGATGCATAACCTTTGTAATTGTGGTTGCCTCACTGGAGGGCTTAGTGTTGCAAATAAGAAGAAAAAAAAAAAGAAGAGCGCGCTCCTTCATGGCGAGGCACCGACTCCCCTGTGACCAGCGGTTGCACATCCACACACAACGCCACAACCGGTCTGGGGCGTTTGGTTTTCACGGCCTGTGAAAACAGCCTTTGTTAAACAACAGCATTCCTCACGACTCACACTGGTGAGCCAGTCATCGCACACCTCAGCCCTCCACTCCCACCCCACATGCACATACGCACACACACACATGCCCCTCATGAAGCCACACTCACGGTCCCATCCCCTGCTAAAGCATGGCCGTCTACGGCACAGAGAGGTCACCTAACTGCTGACGCTACACACTCCTGTTTGGCAGCTCAGGAGCCTCTTCCCCATAATGAGCTTGCACTGAGATGACCCACCGCAGCACACACTGACCTTTAGAGGGTGTGTGTGAAGTAAATTAAAACGGCATACCTGTTTCAGAGCACATCCACAGTATTGACGGGAAACCCCCCCCCCAAAAAAAACAGTTGCTTATAATAAGTGGGGCAGATGTTATAAAATAACATTTTTAAAATGTCATCGGTTCATTTCTATATTTTATTTTTCAGGATGGACTGAAGGTGACACAAGTGTTTTGTGGCAGGAAGTTTTTAGCGTGAAGCCGTACGATTAGAGCCAAACATGTCACACCGAAGTGTTTGCATTTGTGCCAGACGACACAACAAACACTCGTCTCGGTTCAGCATTGGATTTTTGCTGATCTGAAGCTCACACTGTACCCAGAAACACCAAGGACTCAGATGCATTAGGGCTAGTTAGAAAAAATAATAAAAATAAAGATATAAAAGTTACAGAATTTGAAGCTGCAGTTAACTCTGTTGAAGAATGCACAGATGAAAAAGTAAGAATGAATTTAGAGCGCCATCTGCTGGAGCAAATACTAAGTTAAAGAGAAGGAGCAACAGGAGCAGTGGTGTCTTACTTTTTTCCTTTAACTTTTTTTCCATATAGATGATTGTATTATAAGGATTTTGTATATGTAAAGTACGGGATTATTCCTAATTCATGTTTTTCAAAATGTCTGAGGAGATTTTCTCTCAGATCCTCATTTGGATTTGGGCTGGGCCGTTCTAACGGCTTTGATCTGAACCGCTGGTCTTTATGGTTTTTGTCACAAGAGCCACCTGATCCTGGTTTTCCAGACACAACCGTGTTTATGAGGCTTTCTAAAAATAAATAAAATAAAAAAGAAGTAGGACTTTGCCTTTATTTAGGTTGTCGGGTTATGCCAAACGTTACAGAGGGCTGTGATTTATCTCTGTTTAATTTCTTTTGTGGTTTAAACATTTAGTTTAAATTTAAACTAAACTTTAAAACTTAGGAGTTTAAAGTTAGAGAAATGGTCAGAGACACCAAATGAAACCTGATCTGACGTAATCCACCTACAAGTGGAAAATAACCAAAATAAACAGAAATAAAGGCTTTCATACATCAATCATCATTAATCTAAATAATGAGTTTTACTTAGCAATAAAGTCCCTAAAATAAATGAGCTTTTCAAAAATATTGTAATCTATAGAATGGGTCTGTATGTTTGTTTTGCCTTGACTTTGAGCGTTTAGAATGAAATCCCATTAGTTTTACAACATGTTTGAATGAGTCAAAGCAAAAGTCCAGTTATGTTTTTGATGACTGAATAATATCACAACATGATATGAGTGGCAAAAGAGTCGAGTTTTGCATAAGAGCCGCCTTGAATCTTTTCAGGTTGGATTCACAGCGTATGTGAAGAGCATCATCCCCACAGCATGATACTGCCACTACCATTTCTCTTCTGAAGGAACTGGAAATGGCATAATTTAAAAACACATCAAATAAAACTTCCATTTCAAACACATTTTCTCCACTCTCTGACCTTTGCGTAGAGGAAACATCAAGCATATTGTATGTAAGTGATTTTCTATGCCGACCAGCCGCCGTCATTTGCTGAAAATGCCACTGTCTGCAAAGGAAACGTTCTCATCCGGTTGCCGAGCAACTTCTATTAAAACAAAGACCGACAAAAACACGCTCAGTCGCTCACGCTGCCCAGATGAAGGCCTGTGTGTTTCCTGCTGCGTGTCTTGTGTCGTGTGGAAAGACGGGCTGCTGCAGATGAAGTGACGACAGGGAGAAAGGACCTGAAAGCTGCACAGACGGTCAAGACACGGGTAATTTGCGGTGAAGGTGACATTGCTGAGTGAAAACAGAAAGGCAGGAATGACACGCGGGTCAGCCGTGTTTTTAAAAATGTCTTCAGAGGAATACAGTGACATGTACGCATTTCTGCAGGATCAGTCAAAAACATCTCATCATGTGAAGAGCAAATGAACCTACCTGCGTATTTACACAAATGAATAGAAACGAGTTTAAGACTTTAAAAATCTTTTTAGAGCAGATCCCAGTTCTGTGACGTTATTTGGAACTATTAGCTGAACCAGATTTTGGTTTATTCATAATTGTCGTTTGATTGCTTTTAGTACTTAGGACAAATCAGTAGAGTTTAGAAAAGTATTTTCAGGTTTATTTTTTTTTGTTGAAAGAACCAAAACAACGTTCAGAAAGAACCTGGGTTAGGTTGATGAGACAGAAAAACACATTTGACTAAAAGAGATTTCAACCGTCAACCTTATTCAGCTAACAATAATTTGAAACTTAGATGAATCCCGAGACCTAAAATCTGAAGGAGTACTCCAACAAATGACTCAACATGCAGCCATAAACTGCAGCGGTTGACCTCGGTGGAGCTCTTATCGACCAAAGCATCATTAAAGACAAAAAGACGCAGCAGCTCGTCTCACAGAGCCCAACGACTTTTGTGGCAGAAGAATTTACCAAAACCTTCCGAAGCGAGAGCTGAAAAACTCTCGGCTCCTGTGATTCTTGCCAAAGGGTGTGGTGTTCAGCACTCAGCATGCTGAGTGCCAAAAAAAGTTGTAAATGGTTTCTGATATTTAAAAAAACTAAGTGATTAAGATAATAATAATGAAAATTTTAAAAAAAAATTGTCGATTAGATAAAACTATCCTGCTGGATTCCATTTTGGGGACATTATCTATAAACAGTGGCCACATTTAACTGTACTGGTTGTGGTTTCTTACTCACAGAAGTGAATGTAGAAAGATGGAGCCTGACATGGAGGCTGTTGCACAACCACTGGTGTGGTCCAACCATGACTGAACTGGGTATTCACCCAGAATGACCAGAGGGGGGGGTTTGTCTTTGCCAATAACAGATCTCATAGATGTCATTTGTTTTCAATAAAAAAAAAAGAAAGAAAAAGTTATTCCAAATGTGAAAATCATTCCAGCGTCCATCCATTAGGAACCGAATGACACGGATGAATAAAAATCATCCTAACATTTAATGCAAACTAGTTACAAACGCTGGCCAGTCTAGACAAAACACATTGATGTCACTTTAATTCTTTATGGCATCAATTCAACAAGATCTCAGAAACATTCTTTATAGATTTGGCTTCGATACAACAACGTTAAGCAGCTGCATCGTCCTGCTGGCTGGAGCCTCCTGATGTGTGTCATAAAACCACGGGAAGGTTCCTCAGAAGGGCTGTAAATGGCAAAAGGAGAAGCATTGTTGTAACGAGGTGCTGAAGGAGGAGCGTGGGAAAGAGCAGGCAATTCTTAAAGAGACAGAGACTCAATCTCAAGGCGTCAGAAAGCCAAGTGAAATTTCATTTAAGACGTGTGGGAAAAAAATTAAGAGGAGACTTAAAATGATCGGTTTCTCTGATTTGACTTTTTATAGGTGTATTTTTGAGTAAAATGAACATTGTTGTTTTATTCTACGAACTACTGACAACACGTCTCCAAAGATCTGAGCAAAAATGTGGTATTTATTTATAGGAAATGAGAAAGTTCATATTCACTTAGAAGCAACAAAACTAATGTTTTGAACTCAGTTAGAGTTCAAAACATTTGGAATATTTGGTGGAATAACCAGGAAGTTTCCAATGGGGTTCAGTGCAGTGGACTCTTCAGTTTATCCAGAGCTGTGCAGCATTTTAACAACTGAAGGTAACATAGGAACTAGAATGAGTTATAGAACAGCACTATGTGCTTTAAGAGGAAAGACGTCCTTTATAGTTACACCACTAGTCTAAATCTGATAGTTTGTTAGAAAAGTAATTAAATAGTTGCTAGAAAGATAGAAAGGCCTTAAGTCCAAGAAATAAATGGAAATCATCTTTGAATAATCTGTTTAAACAAAAGGCAAAACACAACTTTAGTTGCATCTTATGTTTATTAAAATAACCCAGACTATAGATTAACGCAGAAGCCTGTTGGTACGTCAACCTAAAAGAGGCCAGAGTTCATTAATGCAGTTTGCAATCTGATATCTGATCAGTTATCAAATCAATCGCATCAAAAAAACAAATGTTTAACACAACGCTTTGGATTACGCTGCAAAAACAGAATCTTACTGGGAGTGCAGTACTCTGCAAATGAGGCAGATTTTTTCCCCATCGATATTAAGAAAATATTGATTTAAAACAAGCTCCTTGTAATTTGCCAGACAAAACCTGCAAATTAGTTTTGTCTTATTTCAAGTGTACCCAGATATTTTCACAAGAAATTAAACCGAAATGATTGGCAAGACTCTGCTTCTGTTGGACATGAAACAATTCTTATACAGTTTGAATTCTAAAAAGAAAAGGAAACAATGTTTTCATGCTTTCTTTTAATTGATGATTGTGCGTCTCAGTCCTCTCTCAGGTAGGCCTCGGGTGTCTCCTCTTCGTCGTTACTCCCCTCAAGGGTGGCGGCGTGTTGCGTCATCCTCTCGACCTCCATGACTTTAGTCTCTGCCAGCTTCTTTTCTGCATCCAGTGAGACTTTCTGGGCCTCCTCTACGTGGGCCTGGGCCAGCTGAATGTTTGTCCTGATCGTGATGGACGAGTTCTCGGCTCCTGAGAACACACACAAGTACAAAACGCTCAAACAGACGTCAAACGAGTCGAGTTCAGACTTGAAAAGCGGGTCGTTAGCCGGGCCCGTCTCGTTCATCGTCTCCTTTTGTGTTTTCGCCCAAAGGACCCACAGAGTGATGGCAAACGATCCGTCCGCCGTCGAGGGCGACGGAGGACGAAACGGAACAGGGGAAAGCACTTCGAGTCGCACACCTGATATGTACGCAGCCTCGGCCGCCGCCTCGCACAGCCTGACGGCGGTGACCCAGGTCAGCTCGAAGCGCTTCTGTTCGTCTTGTCGGTGGGAAACCTGCCACAAAACGATGCAAGGACAAATTTACAACCGCCTGCTTTGATTTAAGGTTTTGAGTTGGAATGGACCAAAAACAATGGAAATAGACACAGAGACTGACCTCTGCACGCTGGCCAATGATCACCTGCCAGATCGTATCTTCTTCTGTTGGACTTAGTTTCCCCAGGGAAGCTAAATATTGCCTTTGCAGGGCGATGAGTGTGTGCACAGCCTGTGTGGAGGCAAGGGGACGATTTTCACTGTTTACACTCAAAAGCAAAGGCACATTTACAGAGACATACTTAAAACCTGGAGGATTTTCTGAAACATGAAGGGATTTCTTTAGAGACCTTGTAAGTTGTTAGTTGGTAAAGACTGCACTCTTAGTGTGTTATTACAAGCAAGAGAAGCATTATTGGTGTAGATAACATAAAAGAGCTGTTTGGCTTAGTTAGAAAATACAATAAACCAAAGCTTTGTGATTTTATTTATGTACATATGTGCATTTTTTTGGGTAATTTTATTTGTCATTTGACCTGTTTTTTTTGTTGGGCCAAAAATTCAACATGTTAATTTCGATAATCTAATTACGTGGATTTAAACGTATCAAAAACGTTAGCACAATTTAATTTTTTTATATTTATATACACTAAAGTTCTGAGCCAGAAACTTTGTATTGTGTTTCTGGTACGCCCGAACATCTGGCGCACTGCAAACAACAGCAGCAGCGGACGACGAGCCGCCTCTCTTGGCCGACTGAGTGTTCATTTTTGCTTCTAAAAAAAAAAAGATCTGATGAGATGCTGGAAAAGTCCATTGTTTTCAAGTTGTGTTAAGCTTGAGCTAGCCAATCAGCGAAGAGACTGAAGACTAAAATAGCATCTCAATGCTAAACATGTAGCCACAGCACCGACGTCCAGCGTCCACAGTTCATATTTCTAAAGAAGTTCTGTGAATGATCAGAAGTTCTTAAAGCTGAATTGGTAGAAAAGCACTTTACACCAATCTGTTGGTTGAATAACCTAAAAATAATTAACTGAACACAATACAAATTTTGTTCTTAAGGAACGACAGAGATTTTGACTTGCCACAAAGATAAAAGGGAAGCCATAACAATTTTTGGTGCAACTTTTACATCATGCTCCTAAGATAATGTTTTAAAAATCTGAAACAAACAATTTATTACCGGTATTAGGAGCAGATATACTAGTAAAAAGACATTGTATGACATTGAAAAATGTCATAAGAATTTAAAGAAAATTTCCTTTCCAATTATTCTTTTTGTGTTGCAATAAAGCAGAAGTGTGTATTATAGAGAAGGGGGGGGGGGGACCACATACCTCCAGTTTAACTTTTGGTTATGGTCCATTAAGAGCTTCAGCAGCACATGGAAACTATCAATCAGTTCTAACAGTTAGGAGACATGGTAGTCACAACAGGAAGCCATACCTTTGCATACTCTGTGAGGGCATCAGTCAGAGCCAGAGTGGCCTGAGAGAGAAAAGTGCTTGAACTGTCTGTCACCAGAGAGGCTGCTCGTCTCACCAGGGAGTCATGAGAGAGGTTTTCAACCTGCAGCAGGGGGTTCCATGAGTTAAAACAGCTGAAACTCCCAAATATGCCCATTTTCGGCTGTCAGACTCGCCTGTTTAAAAGGTACAGCACACAGACTTCCGCCGACGGCCAGAGAAGCCAGGACACTGGTCCATCTGGGGGATTTCCGGACTGCAGGTTTTATCCTGGACAGGTACCGAAAGGAATTTCTGAACAGAAAAAAATTGAGTTTTGTACAGATAAATAAACCAGTAAACAGAGACGGAGAAACACTGATTTAACTTCCTTTTTTGGCTGGCGCTGCTCTATTGACAATCTCAAAACAAATCTGAGAATTGGGGCAATCAAACAATCAAACAACTGCTGTTTATTCGCTCATATTTCCATAGAGAAGTCAAAAAACAAATAAATAACAGCAAGTGTCATATATTAAATAACAAGCTAATGACCGTGTCACAATATCTAAATGTAAACACGACCGACCTGAGGAAACTGAGATCCAGGGCTCTCCTCAAGAGCGCGGCCATGTTGGTCCGCCACAATAAACTGTTCCGCTCGACTGCAGAACAAAGGTTCCGCCCCGTCTTCTTCCTGATCATGTTTAAAGCGTTGGGTGGTGCATTGTCGCCATCCCGTGGTTCTTAATGGTAACATAACCATTTCAATAAATAAATAAATAAAATTCAAAGCTTTTAACATTTTTGTTATTTTCTGTCACAAGACAGAATAGGACAAGAAAACAATTCTTGATCTATCCTTCTAGTTAACGTTCAGTTACTCAAAGATCATAAAAACTGAAATTTATCAGCATTTTCCTTCATCCTTTGCTTTATCAAGCTGTTGGTTCCACTCCTCGCCTCTCTTATCAGACAGATTCAACACGTCTGCCCCCTTGTGGTGACTGATTAACATCCCACCCAACCCCAGGTTCAGTTTCTCTGTGCCTGGTGGTGAGCAGACATTATGTCAGTAAATGCATTCTGTCAAACACACCCAACTCTAACCGGAGCAGAGGGATAAAACCTTCAAATCATTTATTCTGTCTCTCTGAGATCACTCATTTTGTGTGTGGTAAACTGGCATCATGCCACAATAAAATCATGTCTCTTCTTTCATTGATGTTTTAAATATTATTGATAAAATCATTGGGTCACGGCAAGGTGTTAAAAGGTTCAAATGAAACACACAGTTAACATTAGATGAGCTAAATTCATAATATAGCTATATAAAAAAAAATCCCTTCTCACCCACCGCGGGTGGTCTTCTTCCTGTGAGCTCGGGTCCTCTACCAGAGGCCTGGGAGCTTGAGGGTTCTGCGCAGTATCTTGGCTGTGCCTAGGACTGCACATTTCTGGACTGA
>CAEFZY010053086.1:0-27741 GCA_903066815.1 Brachyrhaphis roseni | reverse complement strand
TTGGAGTATGCGAGAGGTTTTGGTAGTGTGTGAGAGACAAAACGTAAATTTTGTCCTAAACGGCCCCTCATAATATCCGACAGGATGCATGTTAATACCTATTTGGATTGCACAATATATCACAACGGTGTCGTCATTACAATATGAGTGTGAGCAATCCTTACATCTCAAAGACCTGTTTCGGCTTTTAAAAGTACTTCACTGTTTATCAGATTCTTCTGAAGCTTGTTTCTGTTTTGTGAGAGATCTTGGGATTTGGGGTATTTAGTGTAAACTATTGAAAACGGGTGTAATCTGCCTGGTAATAAAGTTGATATAAGAAATGTATGACACATTTTTCACACTTTCTGTAACATATCAAGTACTTTCAAGTCAAGAGTGAATACTTTTTCAGGCTATGTGTTTCACTAGCAAGCTGTAGTTCCCACCTCCATAAAACATTCTGGCAGGTTTGCGATTCAGAGGTGGGAATATGACATCAACGTTTTCAAACTTATTGACCAGAATCCAAGGTTGGCTTTTCCACTTCTTTCTTAAAATGTTGTTTCAGAGCACTTCATTTCCAGATCATTGGCATTAGCTAAACGATTGCTGTTTTTAATATAACTTGACCCTATATTTTCTTTACTACATATCAAATACATCCAATACTACTTTTAAGTTTCAAAACTTTGTCTGGTGCTCTGAGAGTACAGAGAAAACCACTAAATGCTTCAAGTGGCTTGTAAGATTATCAAATCTACACTGTATTTAAATGATGACTAAGGTTGTACCAACATCTATGTCGTAGTCCAGTAAGTGTGGTGAAATCTCTCCTTGGTTCACAGTCACACACACACCCCTTGCCTGTGAGATGCCAGATGTTATTAGTGTTAACAAGCAGATGCATTAGACCACAGAGACCTTTGATCTGCAGCGGACGGGTGTGTATGTCCGCTTGTTGCACCGGTCTGGACAAATTACCCTCCTACTGATTGAACAATGCCAACTTTGCATGTGTGTATATGGGATGTTTGTTTGCTAAATACAGTAAGCAACGGTTATAAGCAAACGCCAGTAGAAAATCTAAGTGGAGGCGAGGAACTGAAGAAGGCGAAAACGGTTCAGTTTGGATGCGTGCACAGAAAAACACACACACACACACACCCCCACACACGCACCCACACACGCCCACACACCCACACACACACACACACCCACACACACCCCACCACAGTGGCATCAGCATGCAGTTTTTCCCTCTCATTCTTTCTTCTCTCCAGTGGTGGTTAGGGCCAGATGTGTGTTTGTGCACTCGATAAGAAGATGATGAGCATGCTTTCGATCTTTTCCCCTTAGAGTCTAGTTGTCCACTGGATTGAGGAGGGGGCAAAAGGGAAAATACTTACAGAAAGAAAAAAGAAAGGAGAGGGGGCTTCTGTGTCACAAAAACACAGGGACTGTTTCCTCCAAAGGGGGGGAGAGGAAGACTGGGTGAACGCGGTGAGAGTGAAAGGAGGCAGAGTGAGGTGTGCGCTCGGAGCCTGTGAGCAGTAGTAAGAGGAGAAGCCATGGCAGCTGGCTCTCAGGACGAAGGGGAGAGCTTCTAAAAACAAACTCTCGGTTAAATAGTGGTCGTGACGCGGCGCTGGAGGCCACATTCCTGACAGCCGGGCAGTTGGAACAGTGGGAACGAGAACAAGTCCAGGTCGCAGGAGAGCTGGGTAGGAGCCATGAAATACAGACCTTTGGTAAGAAAAAGAGGAAAAAGTTGTTATGGATGTGGTTAATGAGGAGGCTTTTTATGGGTGATTGATCGCAAAAGAGACGGTCAAGTTTGGACTTGTTAGTTTGCAATTAGAGGTAACAGGTAAGAACTAATCTTTAGGAGGGGAGTTACTTTCATCTGACTTGTGAAGTAAGATTCCCACACTGTGCCTCAGATTGTGACACAACCTTGATGGTACATTTTTGGACTTGAAGGACACAGGTGAGATTAAATAACTTGATGCTCACCTGCTCTGCTTTTTTTTTTTTTTTTTTAACTTTGTCTCCTCTCAGCATCTTTGCACATCTCGCTTCGTATTTGTCACAGTGATGCTGGATCTATGTGATATCTGCAAGGGAGTGCCCTCACCTCTGAGTGTGTCTGCATGTGTGTGTGTTTGCAGTGCCCCAGGGCGAGGCAGTCGCACAGTGGTGTTGCGTAGCTCTGCTGCCTTCTTGCGCATTCACTGAACCTAAGAGTCAGGGTGTCAATGTGAAGTAGATTTTAGCTGCTTATTACTTTGGACATAGCGGGTCAGGACTTCTTTCATGCTTTGGGACATGCCTCTGCATCCGTAGGGATTTCATGCACATCAGAAATCTTCACTGAGCCTCAGCAGGGTATGTATGTGTACGACGGATAGCTGACACATGCCAGAGTTGCATATTACTCCAAGAAATTCTTGACACACTTGTCATTGTTGCCTGCGAGGCATTTGACTTCAGCTCAGAAAGTAGTTGATACTGGGCTTGCCTCATTCTCTTCAGGCTTTCCTCGGTTGTCACTTTGCAGACTGTAGCAAACTTGAGTTGTGAAAAGCTTTTCTTTGCTCTGTAAAGGAATGTAATCAGGCTGAGGGTAAAGATTAATGATATGAAAGCCACAAAGCAGCCTCTCTCCATGGAGTTTCGTTGGTGTCAGGTAAGTTGGTGGATTCTTGAAGATTGTTTGAATGACAAATTGTTCTTCACTAATGCATAAATGCTAACTTGTAGGTTAAAAGTATCTGTTACCTCTCAGTTTTCTAGGACAGGAACTGATTCTTTCTAATGAAAGTAGACTGTGGTGTTTTGCAGGGTGTGGCAGGAGATCTCCTGATTTTAATGTTTTTCATTAAAGAACCTTCTCTTTTGAAGCACTATTCAGTTTTTGTCAAAATGTGGCTTAGTTTGTGGAGGTAAGTGGTTCCATGTTGGAAAGTTTTATTTTGAAGTAAGAAAGGAAGTAGTTCTTTCGTTGCCTGGTTGTTTTGACAGATTCAGCTAACATGACTTGATTAGAAACGCAGTGAAGAAATCTCCACCCTTTTTGAATGGATTGTGTGACAACATTTTGAGTAGAAAGTTGCGATTTTTAAAAATAATTGAGAATATTGTGACTAGCTAAATGTGTGCTGGCTATCAGTGCTAATCCTTTAATGGTAATTTTTAATTCAAAATCCAAACTTTTTTTAGACTGGTTGAGTGTGACCAGGATAATTTGGTGTCGATACCATTTCTGAACTTTGGTGTGGGTCGAGGCCAAGCAGATTGGAAATGGCTCGAAAAACAGGAAGCCGATTTTAGCCCAGAGCATTCTGGGTAAAGAGAACCAAAACAAACGTGCGAGTCCAATATTGGTGGAAGAAATGACTTGTGGTCTTTTGTAAAAGATGGAGACATCTTTAAAAAATCTGATGTCGCTCAATTTTTATTTACCTTTTGTGAAGAAGGAATTTGTGCTTGGTGTCTTCTTCTTCATGTTGTTTCCTTCAATGATTCCTGGTGCAGCGCCCCCACAGGTGAGAGGGTGAAACATATTTTTCAAAGTGTTTGGTTTGGTTGACAGTTCAGTATGAAAGTGAAGCACATCAGCTGAAAATGTAACAAATGTTCCCAATCGAACTGAATCTACCAAACTATCAGGGGTGAAAACATAACATCTGGTTTAGTTGTGCATCCTTTTCATCAAGAAAAAAAAAAAAGAAAAGTGAGCCTAACAAGTAATTAGCTGGTTAATTAACTAACTTGCACTCTGCTGCTCAACACAAATGCCCTTCTAGTCTCGTAGCACACCCACTGTGACATGACAGGAGATTTGAAAGGTTTTTAAAAAATTTAAATACTTTGCTTATTAAAATTAGATCAGCATAAAAACACAATCTATGAATAAGTTAAAGAAAAAAGTTAGAATTCTTAGATTGTCCAAAATTAAATCTCAAATCTTGTCGCCTCCTTGTGAAAACCAATATCATGTGTTGTCTGTTTTTATGAACTAGATCCTTACATGGCTAGTGGAGAATAGAGTAAATAAACAATGTGAATTGTTTAAAACTTATTTTTGTGGAAGAAAATTAGGAGGATTTTAGCAGCTGCCAGCTTGTTTAGCCCACATGCCCTCAGATGTGTGGTTAATTTTTGCTCGCTCCACCTGTTTGACTGCTTTGCGGAGCTCTGTGGAGAGATCTAAACTTGCTGGAGGAGCGTCTCTATGGTAATACTAAAAATAATGGTAATACGGCTTGCGTCTTGTGCAGATGAGCAGTGGGAGAACGCTTCGAGCACTGACAGCTTCACATGCACAGACTTGTGGGATAGGTTTTACTCCACATTCACACAAGCTTTGAGTGACCTTGATTGATTGGAAGCTCTGCACAAGATTTCTGTTGTGTTTTTTTTAACCTCTTCCTTGTTTATAAAATGTTGTGGTTGGCTTGAGATCCTAACAAAACCAGCTGCTCATGCATAGCTTCTGGGGTCACAGTGTGTTTAGCTTTACTCCAGCTTTCATTTAAAACCTCAAATTAAGACTGAATTAAATTGAAGTCTTTATTTCTACAGTCTGCTTCCTTTTGTTTCAGCCAGCCAGCGCAGAACCAGATGAGGGGAGAAATCAGCGCCAGAAATCTGATTCAGAGATGAAAAATGTGGAAAAGGGGCAAAACACTGAGAGAGCAGTTAAATTAGTCAGACCTGTGCAAAGCTACACACTTTTTTTTTTGCAAATCATGTGAACAAGAAAGAACAAGACATTTTTGCATATGTTATCTGCATTTTATGTGCTTACACATTGTACTGTAGGTGGCTGACATGCCTTGGGGTCTGTTTGGTTTATACAAAGCTTTACTGAGCATGGCATAAATTTATGCTAAAGTATCAAGTCAACGAGTTCAGATACAGATAAAAGTATTGCCAACTCCTAAACCTTTTCATATTTTGGAGGTTTTAAATGAATAATATGTAAAATGGACTTTTTTGAGTATTATTCCATCGTATCATAATTACATGTTTTTCTGGTTTAGTTGTGCTGAACTCATTGTATTTTTCAATTGTAGATTGATACTTGAGTTGTTTTTTATTCACCAATTAGTCTGTATACAATAAACATTGAAAACTGACAAAAAGCAAGAAAGGATATTTATCTACAAAATAATTAAACAGATAATAGAACGAGTAAGAGCAATAAAAGTAAAATAACAACAGCAACAAAAAAAACAAGCAAACAAACAAGGAGGTATACATTAAAATGAATACATTCAAAACAAGAATGAAACATAACATAATCAATTGGTGCCGCAGCAAAATTGAAATTGATTAATTTGTGGATTAGGATATACTTTTTTCTTTTAATCATGGCAGAAAACAGAAAAAAATATTATTATTTTTTGCGTCTTGTGCATTGACTTCCCAGTAATAAACTTTAATAGTGACCATCTGAACCAGTGGATAGACTCTTGCAACTGGAAGGTTGTCGGTTAAATTCCTTGTGTCTCCCGTCTCTGTGCTCCTGGGCAATGCTCTCAACCTCAAGTTTCCTACTGAACTGTGTGTGAATGCGGCTGTAGCGTAAAGCACTTTAAATGGTAGTTTGACTAGAAAAGTGCTGAATAAACTCAGTCCTTTTAACATTTGTGGTCTTCCAGACAAGCAGCAAAACAAATGCAGTTCGTTTTAAGTGTGCAGCTGGGGACACTTTCCGAATTTAAATAGCTGAATCTGGCTTTCTGCTACTTAACTCTGATCATAGTGGTTTATTTCATTTCTTCTGATTCTCCCAAATTTATGGAGCTGCAAGGTTATAATACTCGATTACCCATTTACAGTAATGTTACTGCACATAATTCTGGTAATTGCTCCTTTTAGAAGTGGATGATTTTAACTACTTTACAGAAAAAGACATTTAAATAAGGTCTAAGTATAACATGTAGTGTAAATCTGGAGACAGTTGGTGTTAAGAGGTGCTTTATGTTGATTAAAGATGAATTAAAGATTAGCAGAAATAACATTAGACCTGATGATGTAGAGATATTTCAATGTGAACTAGGGCTGCAATTAATGATTATTTAGTGGTTGATTTATTGATTATTTTATTAATTGCCACATTCCGCATCTTTCATTTAAGCCTTTTTTATACAGTATTAGAAATGCATTAAAATACACAAACAATTTAATTCCTTTTTTATAAGAAGAATAATAAAATATATATATTTTTTTTTACTTTTTGGGTAGGACATATTGACAAACAAATTTCTGTTTAACTTAAATGCAAAATGTATATATTTTTGTACAGTTTTGGCTTAATTACTGCTCTGCTTTTTTCTGTATACTCCAGTTAATAATTAGTGATTACTAAATCAGCTGACAATGAATCTGATTAATCGTTTCAGCCCTAGTCTGAGCGATAGTGATTGGAGCGATCAGTCATCTCAGAAGTGTGGGACCTTCTCTCCTCCCTCCATCCTGGCGCCGATCGGCTCTGTTTGCTGAACAGGATTTGGAAAACATGACGACTAGTGGCAACCAGGCAGGCACATACGTCTTGAGTTCCTGAAAGTGGGTGGAGGTCCGCAGTACCCTCAGGAAAGCCAGCCAGTGAAAGAAGAATTGGGAAACAGTGAAGTAATGGAGCGTGAGTGCGACACAGATGAGGATGTATTAAAGAAGAAGAAATGTGCTGGCCACTCTAATTAGGCTGTCTCTTCATAAAATATGAAAAGTCATGTAAATTTTCTTCCATTTTACAGTAAAATCTGCTTGGTTCTTTATTCACATTTGGGCTGAACCCCCTGCTACTTTAGTCTTTCCCATGAACAATCCTCTGAGGAGGAAGCCGCGTTTCCAGCTGCAGCAACGCGTTTGAATTCAAAGATCTAAACTGGTGAAATATCTGAACATAGAAGCTTCGTTTCTTTACTGGGAGGTGAGAAGAGCAAATAAAATGAAGTCAAAGTGGCGACTGATTACCAGGACATTAAAACACTCAGCTGTAGCGACACACACTCGCTCACAGCTGCTGTTTTCTGTGTGAAACAATAGGTCACCAGAGCTCATGCTGTCCAAACAGAGCTGAGTGGTGGGAGACACACGGCTGTGTGGGATACAGTTACATATCAACACACAATTATAGTCCCCAGAGGTGTTCTCCCAACTTCTTAGACTTCTGATTAATTGCTTTACTTTGTTTTTACATGTAGCATTGATAACATGGGTGTTAAGAAAGCAAAGGATCATTTATACATTATAGAAATAAATCATTCAGGCAGGATTTTCGCTAGACGTGTTTAATCAGAAAATATCTTGAGAGTTATATCAAGTGTTTGTTTCTAAAAGCTTAAAAGGAGAGAGAATCTGCTGCATATCCCCGCAGTACTAGGATGTTTCACCCTCAAAGACAAAATAAGAAATATAAATACAAAAAAACCATGTTTGCTATGACCTGATGCTAACAGAGGTAATCTGAAATAAACCAAACTTCATCTTTAGATTTGATTCCATGCTCAGGAAACGAATAATTGTTCAATAAGCAATCCAAATCCTTCCTGCTCAAAGCAGTCATACAGTCACACACAGTTCATTGTAGTCAGATTCAGTTCATCATAAAAGCCAGTTGGTGAAATGTTATTTATATAAAGAAGCCAAGTTGTATGAATTTAGCCTCATCTTTGCAGAAATCTGTCTAAGTTAGTGTTAAAAGGTTGACAAAAGAACTTTATTCTTTGTGGAGAATTCTAAAGGAATAAGTTTTATTTTGTACTATATCTCAGATATAATGGTATTGAAAGTGCCGTTGCTTGTTGGGTATCTGATACCATTTTGATCCAAAAAAGGTGGATATGAAATGACTAAAAAGTGAAATGAGTAGCTCTGGCTAAGGTCTGCCTCTTATTTTAGCAGCCTGAATTATCTGATCCTTTTTACGTCTTTTAAACTTCTGGTACTGGTACTGAAAATGGCTGGGGATTGAATCAGAATGTTTTACCCTGAATTTATGCCGTTTTTAAGACCTTTGGCGGCTCTACAGCTTTGATTTTGACCTGAAAGAGACAACAGTGAGTGAGCATCAGGAGAGAGAGACTCCAGCAGCCTCCCTTCCTCCCAGCCGGTCGCCTCTTTGAGAGGCTGTAAAGATAAATTACAGGCTGGTTCAGTTAATTAAAGAGCACAAATGGAGCAGGCAGTGTTAGCTAATGTTATTAGTCTCAGGAAGCTGCTGTTTGTGTCAGGTTTGTTGTCCTGATGCAGGGCGATGCATTCAGGGACATGGACTGACTGGGGAAGTCCGACCAAACACTTGGGCTGAGATCAAACGTGGTTCTGCATACCTGGGTGAAACTTGAACAAGATGCAGAGCGTGTCGGTGTGTGTGCGTTTGTGTGGGCGGAGATTTTAATGGGCCTCAAGATGGCTGTAGTGAGGAGTTTCTGGGAGGGTTTAAGCAGTGAAGAAGCTGGACTGGAGTCACAACCCGGCATCCGTCAGACTCACCTTCCCTTTTCTCCCTCTCCTGTTTTTCCCTCTGCTCTAATTAATATGTTCTGTCCTCCCTCAAGCCTTCTCATCTCTTTCTCAATCCAAGTCTTCACCGTAGTCTCCTGAGGGAGACGTCTTCTGCACTGCCTAACACAACAACAACAACACCTGCTGTGCTACTGTGTGTGTCTTGTGTCCCGGTCCTGTCCTCAGACTGGCTCCTTCCTCCTCCAACTTATTTTAGTTTGCACTCTGTACTGCTGACTGCATCTCAACAATGGATGTCGGTAACTTGGCCAGTCTTATGCGGAAAACTCAAGCCACAATTTTAGAAAACGGCTTCCTGGGCAAACGCCTTGATGAGCTGAGAAATGTGAGTGCTGCGCTTCGACTTTGCACTTCTGATGCTAAATTTGTCTGGTGTTACTTTTTTAAACAAGTGAAACCAGGGTGGGTCTTTTTTTTGCACTTGGGTTGGGGCGACAACACTTCCCCATCCACATCTCACTTCGATCTCGCGTTTTTAAAAGTGAGAAGTTTACTTACAAGCCTTTCTTCAGCGAAAACAGAACATTTATTTGTTTTTGTGTTTCTAGAGGATGGAAAGACTTCAGTGTTTCTTTTATTTACATCCACACACTTATAGTTTACCAAGTGCTGTTTATGCATTTGAACTGGTGTAGACTTGTTATTGTTGGAATATTGAACGAGGCAATATCTCTACCTCTTTACTAGAAATGCATTGATGAAAGATTTGTGGCTTCTCTATTTTGTACCTTTGCATTTTTGGTCAAAGGAGTGCAATGATCAGGAGTAGCTTCCCACTGCAGCAGACTGAATTAACTTCTTTCTAGCACAAACACTGAAATTTTGCTGCTCACTTTTAAAGTTTTAAACGTGCTGCTGTGAAATATCTTACCTCTATCTGTCCGTACCACTCAGACTCTAATATAATTTAAAATGCAGATAAAAACTCATCTCTTTGATATGTTTGTTACTGTTTTTACTCTATTTAGTGTTTTATGATTGTGGATGTAACTGTGAAGCACTTTGGCCGTCTGGGTTTTTTAAATGCCCTAAATGTGTTTAACTATCAATAACAAGGGTCATAACTTCTAGGTTTTGTTTTTATTTGTTTTATGATTTTGTAGGTGTTAATAAATGAGGTTTCTAATTTCCTACAGCTTTGAATCAAACCTAAGTGTTTTTTTTATATATATATATGTAGAGACTGAGTCGTTAAGTGTTGCTCTATCTGAGAATGAATAGCTGCTGTGAATTTTTTAGCCCACTATAATTTAGCTTAAAATCTTTAAGCTGTGTTCCTTACAAACAATAAATAATGCAGTTTTACTCAACCTGACATAACCTACTGTAGAACTACTTCCATCTGCTGCTGTCCTGGTTCTACAGTCAACTTTTTCTTCTTCTGCTGGTTGACTTTCAATCAGACCGTCTTATTTGTTCATTATCTTCACAACAACTCTTGGAAATCGAAGACTCTAATTTATCTCCATCGGTTTTTGTGTTGCACACTGAAGAATAACACTTGTTGTATTATTTTTTTAAGTTACACTAACAAACATGGTGATCCTCTTGTTTCAGGTGGTGGCGAGTGACGGGGTCCGGGCTATGATGGAGTCGGCCCTGACAGCCAGAGACCGGGTGGGAGTGCAGGATTTCGTCCTGCTGGAGAACTACACCAGCGAGGCGGCCTTCATAGAGAACCTGCGAAAACGCTTCAAGGAGAACTTGATCTATGTAAGTCAATGACGAGGGTTAGGGGCACATGTTAGGCAAAACTTTCCTGATTTTTATGGGATTATTTAAGTTTAGTGCCATGTTTTCTCTAATAAGATACAATAAGTTTTTTATTCCGAGTTTTTCTTAATAATTTTGTTAAAATTTCATATAGTCTACAGTCTTTCTTTAGCTAAATTAATTGCTAGAGCCATAATTTACACAAGTGCTGACAATTTTCAAACATGTTCTTATAAAACCATTTTTATTTTATGACAACGTGACCACTTCGTTCTCTTTTCCTCAGACTTACATCGGTTCTGTGCTGGTATCGGTGAACCCGTATAAAGACCTGGAGATCTACACCAAGAACCACATGGAGCGATACCGTGGCGTTAACTTCTACGAGGTTTCTCCACACATGTAAGTGCACAAATCTCTCCGTATGCAGCCATCGCTCCATTAAGGGGCAAATCGTTTTGTCTGAGATGTTTCTCTGTACAGAATGTCTTAAAAGGCTGAAACGACTTATTGAGATTAAATCGATTATTGAAAAAATTGTCAATTGATTTAGTAATCCAGTAATCATTAACTGGAGCACACAGACTCTAAAAAGGCCATTTGCTGAAAGAACAACATACTTGGAGCATTAATTTAGTTAAAACTAAGCAAAAATATATTTAAGATTAATCCATATTTGTCTGTGAATATATTCTACTCTTCACCTGGTTCAAATTCTGTAAAAAGAAAATCTCGTTCTATTTCTAATCTATTTCTAATGTTTGAAAAAGGCTTAAGTGAAAAATCTGCAGAATGTGACCATCTTTTTTTTTTTTTATCTAATTAGTCATCAGAATAATTGATTATTAAGGGAAAATAACCTGCAGTATAGAGCAGTCAGCAGGTTCCTCAGGATGTGAAGGTGGCTTGCAGTGAATAAGTTGAGACAGATTTTCATGAATCCTACTTTTTTCCTGCTCTGTCACATGATTACTAATGTGTAGTCAGACTATTTAATCCATCAAATCCAGCAGAGAGCAATGATGTGTTCCTTGCTTTTTTTCTAGAATGACATATATGTACTAAATACTGTCACAGCGGTAAGATGTATTGAAATATTTGCTTTGTCCGCTTTTCTAATAGTTGGTCAGCTACGTCATGTTCACAAGTCTGAGTGTCCTTTTCTCTATTCGTCATGGCTGCGGTCTGAGCGTTTGAAATGCTGCCACAGGAAGGGTCAGGGAATTCCCTTCAAATCCTTCCAAAACTCAAAGACCTGCAGTGAAACAATCCAGCACATTATAAAGAGTCTAGAGCGGCTGCACTGAAACATTTCACAAGCCTGTGCTTTCACGTTGTCTGCACTCAAGCATGTGGCTAAATGTTTTCTCTCCCTCTGAGTGGAAAGAGAAATGTGCTTCAGCGAAGAGGAGAGGTTAGAAGGGTGGAGGATGGGGGGGTCTGGAAAGAAAAGTAAGCAAGCGTTGGTACCAGGCGAGAGGTTTCCTCCCTGCAGAGGGAATTCCTCTGACCCGAACTTGACCCCTGCTCAGACTTCGGTGTCAAACACGAACGGCACCAAGTGCAAGTGTAACAACGTTCAAGCTCCTGCTTTTTATCTTTCACCGATTAGTCCGCTGTCAGAAATGTGTCAAAACATGCTGAAATAACAAAACCAGGAAGATAGCGATCCGGAGCTGACGAGCGACGGTGTAACTGGAACAAGCTGGGTTTCACTCTGGTCTTTATGATTCATGCTTATACTCAGATGGTGACAGACTAGCATATGACACATTGCAAGCATGAATTTTCCAAAGTCAATATTTTATTTAACACATTGTCATCCAGTAAAGGGATATATTGCTCTTATTCTGGATTTTTCTTGTTTTTCTAAGTCTTTTAACAGAATTGTGTCACTTTGGTACTGAATTGATGTACATTCCTCTTCAATTAATGGATTACTGAGACTAATCTGACCTGTGATTGGCTGGGATCCTCCAAAATGACCTGGATGTTTGGGTTTCTCTCCTACTAGCTGATCTTAGATAAGGAGAGACGTCCACAGTTTTGTGAATTTCCAATTGCTTGATTTCATCTCTGAAAAAGAAGTGATATATCATGGTGCGTGAAGGAGCAGTCGTTATAAAACAAGTTTACGTTTGCCTTGTCACTGTCTTAGGATAAACTAAAGGTATTTCACACTTTATAGCCGGGTAGACTCAGTTCAACTGGGGACCAAAATTGCAGCATTTGTTACATTTTCAGCTGGTGCTGTTCGCTTTCACACTGCATTGTGTTAAAGGATCCAAACCTTTTGAACACCTGATCACCTCCTCCTCTGCAGTGGCGCCGAAGCAAGAATCACTGAAGGAAACAACACAAAAATATCTGATGAAGACACTGAGCGCAACTTTCTTTTTCACAAAATGCAAACAAAAGTGGAGTAGTATCAGATTTTAGCCACTGTTGAATACATTTTTTGTCTTTGGTTAAAGACCATGCGCCATTTCTTCCGCTAGCATTAGACTCTCTTGTTTGTTTTTGTTGTATTTACCCAGAATGCCCTGTGCTATAATCCAAATCGTCAATCTGCACCAGAGTTCATGTCTACCAAATTGAGACTTAGGTTTTTAGGTGGACCTGAGTTTACTTCTTTGGTCTGCATCAGAGCTCAATTGCACAAATCAAACTTTCTAGGCAAATGAGCTAGAGTTTGATTAAAGCAAACTAAGCACTCAAATACATCTTCCTCTTCCCTTCAGACATCAAATCTTCTGCTACTCTTGCCTTCCTCCCCTCCTGCAGCTATGCGGTGTCAGACAATGCGTACCGCTCCATGAGGACGGAGCGGAAGGACCAGTGCATACTGATCTCAGGGGAGAGCGGCGCCGGGAAGACGGAAGCGTCCAAAAAGATCCTGCAGTACTACGCCGTCACCTGTCCAGCCAGCGAACAAGTGCAGACCGTCAAAGACCGTTTGCTGCAGTCCAACCCAGTGCTGGAGGTATCTGTATTTGATTCTACTTTTATAGAACAAAGCACTGAAAAAAAATCATCTTTACTAGTAGGTTTTTTTAACAAGCTCTGTCAGTTTCCTTCATTCCTTTTTTGCCCTCACCTTTTTTCTTTATTCTGCTCCTATCTTTATCACCTTCCTTCTTCTGCACTATCTTGTTATCTACTATTACATAATCCATCACTTATCACTCCTCTCCTCTTTCTCTTTTCCTTATCTGCTGTGTCTTTCTCCCTTCCAGGCCTTTGGGAATGCCAAGACGTTGCGTAACGACAACTCCAGCCGCTTTGGCAAGTACATGGACATTCAGTTTGACTTTAAGGTGAGTAACAAGCAGACAAAATCCAATGAAATTTCTTAAGAAATTGAAAATATGTTGAGGATTAAGGATTAAGAAGTTATTATAGGTCTGATTCACACCTCCCCTTTTTTATGAGTGCACTATGTATTTAATGGACGACGAAATCCCTCTGGAACCTGCATGTTTTATACACCTCAGTACCCCAGCCTTACCCAATCCTCCTTCTCCTCGTCTTCTTCCCACCGCCGTCCCTGGCCTCTTTCCCGTCGACAGGGGGCTCCGGTCGGTGGCCACATCATCAACTACCTACTGGAGAAGTCCCGGGTGGTCCACCAGAACCACGGAGAGAGAAACTTCCACATTTTCTATCAGATGATCGAAGGAGGTGAAGAAGACCTGCTGCGGCGGCTTGGCCTGGAGAGGAACACCCAGCAGTATCAGTACCTGGTTAAGGTGAGGTTGGGACAAACACATTGATGTTCCTCTACTCACTGTTTCCACTTTGAAACAATATGGTGGCAGCTTGATGGTTTTCTTCATCAGGGAGTTAATGGAAAGATGGATGGAGGCAAAAACAAACAAAACAAAACCAGCTGGAGGCTTCAAAAGACTTAAAACTGAGGTTACATGCTAGTAGATCACAAACCCTAGTTAGGAGAGCCTAGTCAAAGTCCAAACATAAGTCTAATTGAAACTGAGCAAATAAAAATGGGCAATAATTCTTAGCTTAGAAGCACAATGTGGGTTGAGATGTTTTCCAAAACACTAAAGTCTTTACAATGGCTCCCTGTAGGTCAGAGAAAATTGATTTTAAAATACTTTTGTGAGATTATAAATCACTGAAAGGCTTGTTGTTGTAACAATCTTCCAGACCTCTCAGGTTTTCTGGTTCTGGTCTGCTCTGTGTCCCCAGAACCAGAACCAAACATGGAGAAGCAGCATTCAGTTTTTATGCTCCACTAATCTGGAAAAAACTTCTAGAAAACTGCAAAACAGCCAAAACACTGAGTTCCTTTAAATCAAGGCTAAAAACCCATCTGTTTAAAGTTGCCTTTGATTCATAATTAGTAGAATGTTGATCAATGTATTGATTATTCCTGATGATTTGAGAAAGAGCAATGTTTATTATTTATTTCATAATTGGTTAAAGTTTTATGTTTTTATGGTGTAAAGCACTTGGAACTGCCTTGTTGCAGAAACGAGCTGTAAAAATAAACTTGACTCAACTCGCAGACAATAATGGATCTACTTAGTACTCGCAAATAACAAATACTATTTTACAATTATGCATTACTTTCTCACATTAAATCCCAATGAAATACGTGTAAGTTAGTGATTATAACCTGACAAAAAGTGAAAAAGTTAAAGGGGTAATGACACTATTTGAAGGTTGTGCCATTCTTGTGAAACAGCTTTAGCCACTAGAGCAAAATGTCCTTCAGTGGCCCTATTTTGTCCATCCTGCCTGAAGCTTTTGGTCTGTCCTGTTCGCCTGCCTCTGTGTCCCAGTGGACGGCCAAGTTAATAGGCTCAGAGCGAGCAACGCTCAGAGCAGTGTAAGGGCTTTCCTCAGAGGACAAATCTTTCTTAAGGGACTTGCTGAACACTCCTTTTCACACAAACTCTCTCCATCACCTTCCAAACCAAAGCACCTTCCGTCTGTGTTTGTCTAAGTAGGTGTTTATATTGCATACACAAAGGTGTTTAGCTGTAAACAGCTGTTTGCGCGTCACCTGCTCTGTGAATTTCTGCCTTACGTTTGTCTCATGGTTGAAAAAGTCTTAACTCTGCTTCATTTGGCTTCCAAATTTGAGCTTAACTTGTCCGATGCGTCTCACAGGGCAACTGTCCCAAAGTGAGCTCCATCAACGACCGCAGCGAGTGGAAGGTGGTGAGAAAAGCCCTGACTGTCATTGGCTTCAATGACGATGAAGTGGAGGTAAGAAACAAACAATATAATTATGGTGAAAATAAAGTCAGAGACTTTTTAGCCTTTGGTTTTATGCATCAAAACACAAACTACAATCTGGCTCTTAATGGGAATTAAATTTAAGCATATGCAACCTCAAGTCAGCCACAATTTATGACATAATAACAGAAGCTCAACTGAAATGCTTAGGGATTGCGTATTTGTGCGTTTTATGTTATGTGTTGTAGTTTTTGAGGTTGTATATGCCTTGCATTAATTTGTGTTAAGGACCAAATCATATCTTGTCTCAAAACAAGAAACCCAGGAACTGAAAGACGTTCCAGTTACCCTTTATTTCGCCTCTTCCTCATTTATTTGTGTTTTGACTGTGGGTAGAGATGGTGTTCCTGTAAAAAAAGTCTGAAACGGCTTTTTCTTTAACTACTGCTTAATTCATATCAGAACAACATAAGAGGTTTGAATATAAAGTTGCTGTTTATTCTGATGATCTACTACTTTTTATTTTCGGTCACCAAATTTTGTTGTGTTGAGTCATTACTTATCCAGTGTGTCACAATGTTTAGCAACTTCTCAGACCCTATAGCAACTTTCTATTAAAAAGCGACAAGTTACAAATCTAGGAACTTCTTTCTGTTATTGGAAAGTTCTATGGTGAAATGAAATCAGTTTTGCCGCTCGGCTCTGTCCTGTACGATTACAGAGTTGTGCTGTGAGCATCTCCTGCTTACATCGGAGTCCATCCTTCAGCATGCAGACATCCTAAATCCTGACTCGCCACCAGGGTTGTGTGTCTTATTGTGTGATGAAAAGCCGATCCGTTTTAAACAAATCAGAGAACTTAACAGCTTAGGCACGATTCAACCTAATGATGCCAGCCCTGAGACGGTTTTAGGCAAATTAATGCAGAACTAAACAAATTAACAGAAATGTCAAAAATTTGCACAGAATGATAAAGATAGAATCCTATCTAAGATACAGACAGTTTATCAGGTGGTTAATGACACTTTTATTTGGACTTTTCTAAATCTCATAGAATTCGAAATACTTTAAATCACCTGAATGCAGAAATTAGAACCATTTTCTTAAAATGAATGAATTAAATTTGACTTATATGTGTCACATTTTTCAGTCCACAGTTTTTATGTTTGGTCACCTAAGATTGTAGAATCTCATTTTATGGTTTGGTGGAGGTTTTGCCATTTTTAGTCCATAAGAATGTTTTGAATAAATATATTGTAAACAATACAGAAAACAATATTAACCTATAGTAACTTTTAACCATTATATTAACTTAGGTGGAGCTCTCAGTGTTTCTGAGGCCCTTTTTGCCTCTCTGTGGATGACAGAACGGCATGTAGCTGTTGTTATGTAGTTATAAGTCACTTTTGCTCAGCGTGGGAGTCTTCCTACACGTTTGTGAGTCTGGGCTTGGTCCCAAAGCTCCTTTGGAGCTCCCACTGCTCAGAGAGAGCAGCAGGTGTGAGTGTGTGCGGGTTGCTACATTCCCGGGACGCTCCGATCTTCGTCCAGTTTTTAATCAAAGCGGGGCTTATCAGTTGAGCCGCTTGTAAAGATAGCTCCGATCTTACCGCGCCGCCGTCTCTTATCCGCTCACCTTTGTTCCCTTCGCGTCCTCCTGCAGCTCATCTTTTTCACTGCGCCATCCTTAATTTTCTTTTATTCTGTGCAGGAGCTGCTGAACATAATCGCCAGTGTGCTTCACCTCGGCAACGTGCAATACAGCGAGGAAGAAGGCTACGCCCACATTACGTCAGATACGCAGATCAAGTACCTGGCCAGGGTAAGACTACGCCGAGCCGGTTCTTGAACATTCCAGATCAAACAATAAGATTTTAATAAGTGTATAAAAAAATTCTTATGAGGAAATGAAAAGAAAGTAGGCACATGCAGATTATGACTCAGACAGTAAAGGTTTCAGAGACGGCGATTTATTATCAAACACACTGACAGGATTGTCACTGTTCTTTTAAAGATGGGCCGACCTTTTTCTGATACCAAAGTTTTATTTTAGGTTCTATGATGCAGGCTGTTTTTCAGAATGAAATCCAGTGTCAGAGGTTTCAATAAATATTCAGAATATCTTAAATTATTAATACATACAGCTCAGTTCAGAAATCAATATTTGGTGGAACAACCGCCACCAAATGCAGTGGGCTCATAATTTTTTCCAGAGCTGTATATATTTTTAGTTTTTTAAAATGTACAATTTCAAAATCATTTAGTTGAATAAAATTTCCACTCAACCACCAAAATCTTTGAAACTGCACTATTTTACTAAATGATTGCACGTTTATTTAGTCATTTAGGTAAGTACAAGACTCTTCTATTCTACCTAATTTAATAGAAACATCAGCAAATATACTTGAAAACTCAACAGCAGAAAAATAAAATAAAATATAAATTTTGACTCGACGTTTGTAGCAGTTTACTGAAGGATAACGCTAGTTTTTATTTTATTTTTTGAAATAGTGATATTGGTCTCATAAGTAAACTTGGGCCGATATTAACAATTTGAGCACTTCTCCTAGGCTCCTTCCCCTTCAGCTCCTCTTGACTAGCGGCAGCAGCAATTAGCCAAACACCTGGTAGAGCTTCGCATCTGCTGCACTGATCATACAAAAAAGTTTTCAGTCCAACGCTATGAACGGTCGTAAACGGCATAATGGATGCGCACGCACGCACACGCACCCCCACACGTGTTGTGATGACATGCTGAAGGTGGAGTGTCGGAATAGTAGCAGCTTCTTAAAAAGACAGGATAATTTATAAGAGTCAAATGTCTTTTAAGCTATGTTTGATAAATACAGCATTCTTATAACAACTGAAGGTTGCAAAGGTACTTGATTTTGCTACAAAATGGGACTATGTGCTGAAAATACATGATAACTTTATGTATTTTTTGCCAAATACTCATTTTATCTATTATGTTTCATTGTTTGCGCCTCTACCGGTGCTGACAAATTATTTCCTCTCTTTTTCTGTCGACTCCAAATGTGAATCTACAGACTAAAAACAGATCATCTCTGTTCCTCAGTTCATTTTCACCTCTGTTTTGCTGGCCCCACCAACCACAGACATAATAAGCAGGCAGCAGAGAAACCTCTCTGGCTGCAGACTGGTGTGACGTCTGTCTGTTTTCTGGAAGAGGTGGATTTGTCACTGGTTTTACTACTGGTGTGTGGGTGTGTGTGTGTGTGTGTGTGTGCTAATGTTATTGTGCTTTTCCAGTTGTTGGGGGTGAATGGGACGGTGCTGACGGAGGCACTCACACATAAGAAGATAATTGCCAAGGGAGAGGAGGTAGGTTTGAATACACACTGTCACCGTGTGATAAGCACTTGTATACAAAGCTTTCCTGTCTGTGTAATGTCTGCTCTGGTTAGAAATAATAATATTGTTACATGTGTAAGTGTCCCAGCTCAGCTTTGAGTTACTCTGTCACACTGTGTGTGTGCCTGTGTGTGTTTGTGCAGCTCGTGAGCCCTCTGAACCTGGAGCAGGCGTCGTCGGCTCGGGATGCTCTGTCCAAGGCGGTGTACGGACGCACCTTCACCTGGCTGGTCAACAAAATCAACACCTCGCTGACATACAAGGTATAAACTCACTGACCAAACCCTGCTGCAAGGTTCATCTTTATTCTGTAGCTAGATGGCGCCACCTTGTGGCCACAACTTAAATATAATCTATAGATAAAGGACTGCTTATTGATTATCATTTATAGCCAGACTACTTAAATCCAGAGCTGGGTGAGAGCCCTAGAACTATAGATAAGGAAAAGCAGCGCCACTTAAACCTGTACCTGTCCTAGATATTACTCAAGTAAGAGTGTAAAAAAAGTATTTTGTAAAAAGGTTTCTCAAGTACTGATCAAAATATCAGTGATTTAATATTTAAATATTAGCAAAAGTTACATCATGAAGTGGACCAATATATCAAGTTATGTAGAAATCTTGGGAATGAAAATAATCTCATACCAAATATGATTTTTTTTTTCTGTCTCTCCAACAGGATGAATCTCATAAGAACTCATCTGTCATTGGTCTGTTGGATATCTACGGCTTTGAGGTTTTCCAGCACAACAGGTAAAGATAGTTCCATGTTTTCTTTTTTTAGCATGACATTTTAAATTAATACTTTCAGATGTATCTACTAAAAGCTTCTCTAAATTGTCCAGTGGTGTAAAATAATTTTTTCCTGGTTTCTTTTTTTCCCTTTGATTAATGTTTTAATTGGTTTGATGTTCTTAAACACTTAAGTGTGAAAAATCTGAAAGAGAGGAAATCAGAAAGAGGGCAAAGACTTTTTCACTCCACTGTAACAAATTTGATTCCTTGGAAAAGTGTTAATATTTTCATCACCTCATAACCACAAGATAAAATATATATTGTTGAGGTTTGCTGTGATAGACAAACACAAATTTGAGCACAATTTTACATTTGAAAGAGAGTAATGCTGCCACCACTATGTATATTTAAGGCTTTTGTCCTGTTGGAACCTGAGCAGTTTCTAACAGGTTTTATTTCAGGATTTTTCTATATTTAGCCCTTCACCTTTCCGTCAATTTCGACAATTAATTGATTAATAAGATAAAAGAATGTGGCTCATTTTGCAGATTTTTTATGTAATCACTTAAGCTTATTTTATACAATGTTATAAATGCATAAAACTACAAATGAAGAAATAATTCAGTTTCTTTTTAATTACAAAATTAAACATTTTGTTGCATTTGGAGCAAAGAATGCATCTGCAGCTAAAGAAAATGTAACATCAACATGTGAAAAGCTCAGCCCTGTCTGCTTAATTTAATGTCAATACAGTGTAGGGGCAATTTATAAAAAAAATGTATTATGAATAATTGAATATCAAAAAGGTACTAAGATTTTATTTTATTTTTTTTACATAAATTGAACCAGGGGAAGCTAAAACTGCAACACTTGAGAAGTTTCAGGTAGAATAGATTTACAAACAAAAGAATGTTTTTTATTTTAAATGCAAACTGTATATATAATCTGTACAGTTTGGGCTTAATTATTGCTCTTAATATGTCGTTCTTTCAGAAATTGGTCTTTTTCTGAGTCTTTATACTCTTGTTAATGATGAACTAATTATTAAATTAGTTAACGATTATTTCAATATTCATGATTATTTTCAGCCCTAGTTTCTTGATATTGTTTGTGGTTATAATGTGACAAAATGGAAAACTTTTTAGTCCTGGTTGATTTCCTTCGTGCAGCGAGTGTCATTTTTAAAAATTAACCTGCAAAACTGTCCGACATATTGACGTTCATTTTACGTTTTGCTCAGTCAGATCATCTGTTCCTCCTGATTTTCTCTGTCCTGCAGCTTTGAGCAGTTTTGCATCAACTACTGCAACGAGAAGCTGCAGCAGCTCTTCATCGAGCTCACCCTGAAGTCAGAGCAGGAGGAGTACGAAGCTGAAGGCATCACAGTCAGTAGCTTCTCTGCCCATACACTCACACACACTGTTCACGCAATCTCCACAGAATAATGTGAAAATGTGACTCACTACCTCGATCTGTGTAATATTTCCAGTAGGAAAAAGCTGATCACCTTCTATCATCCCTGTTAAATTTTCTCAGTCTGGGTTTGAACTTTGCAGCGTTCTCCTAATGGGATCCATCAGTATTGAGTGCATATATTTTTAGAAAGAATCTGCCGCATGAATAATTGAATCCCCACATGCTGGACTGTTTGGTAATTCATTCTCAGGTAAAACCTCCTGAGGAGATTTTATATCAGAACAGTCCTGTAATGAAAGCCGATCCCAGTGATGTTTCTCCTTTTTCTTTCTCTCCTCTTCTGCCCTTCCCCATTTCTGCCTTCGTATTGTGTTGTTTTGCCCGGTCAGAACAAAGACCTCTTGGTTTCAGTCTAATGTAAATGTGTCGAGAGCAAACAAGTTGTGGGAGAATCTTGGCTTTGCCTCTCAAAGAGCCCATTATGATGCGTCATGACAAACGTGGGATGCTCCCTCTGGTGTCTGTGGAAAAGATGCGACTCTCGAAGCTAACATGAGCTAATGGTGCCTGTGGAACATTTCTGAGTGTGTGTGTTCACATATATGTAGGTGCAGGGTGTGTCTGTGTGCCAGGATTCCTGGCATTCTCTGAATCTTTAAAACTGTGAACTATGAAAAGCTGCTACCAGCTGTTTCAGCTGTTCCTCTCTAGAGGAGCTCCAGTTTTATATCAGTGTTCGCTTTTTGTCCCCCATGACCTTTCCAACAATCAGTTAATTTTTGCTGCTCTCACATAATGATTTGTGTGTTTGCAGTGGGAGCCAGTCCAGTATTTCAACAACAAGATCATCTGTGACCTGGTGGAGGAGAAGTTCAAAGGCATCATCTCCATCCTGGTGAGGCGCTGCACCCAAACACCTAATTTAAACTTTGCCTTTTCACTGCTTCAAACACTGCAAGTTTGAAGCTTTTATCTCAATAAATGAAAAAGGCTTCATACTCTTCTCCTGACCTCTGAGGACTATGTGATGCTCCACAGTATGTTTTACATGGTGGAAATTGGCTATTAAGAAATTGGTTTTCTGTCATTATTTGCCAATATAAAATCTCTTCAATAAATAAGTATGTAATAGAGCACAGGCCAAAATGATATCTGATCATTTTGCATTAGTTAGTCATTTTATGTTAAGCACAGTAGAGATTTTTTTTTAAAGTAAATTTAAGACTTGAAGTTCACTCTTTGAAGCTCCATTTAGCAAGTAGAAAGTTGTAGTTTTATGTTTTAATTTATGACTCATTTAAATCAGAATTTTGATTAAGATGTTTTATGAATGCAAAATTGATTTACCCAACTCAAAGAAATGTATTTCAATTGAAAAGAAATCCCCAAAACACTCGGATAAGCTGAACTCTCCTTACACATTAAAGATCTAAATGTAAAAGAAATAGTATTATTATAATAAGTTATTTAGCTTTCACCATACATTATGAATTAAAAGTTTCATGTTTCATAAGCTCATCACTCTCACAACATTCACAATGTCAGAAAGTTTTCTGCTTTGTGTCTGTCAGGTATAAATTAGTGTTTCAGGCTGAACATGCAGTATACACAAATATATTATTACTAATAATAATAATAACAGAGCTGAACATCCAGTAAACAGAAATGTAAATTTAGTCTTTCTCCTCTGAGATCTTAACCCTGTCCTCTCATCACAGGATGAGGAGTGTCTGAGACCTGGAGATGCCAGCGACTTCACCTTCTTGGAGAAGCTGGAGAACACACTGGGGGGACACCCGCACTTCGTCACGTCAGTCTGATACTCATTCAACCCAAGTTTGGTCTCAGATTAGAAAACTTGAGCTGCTAGGTCACTTCAAGGTGACTTAAGAAGTGTCATTAATGTGGCTGATTATCCTCACTCTGTGTGTGTGGGGGTGGGCGTGTGTGTGTGTGTCCCTTCAGTCACAAGCTGGCGGACGGAAAGACCAGGAAGGTGATGGGTCGAGAGGAATTCAGGCTGCTGCACTACGCTGGGGAGGTCAACTACAACGTTAACGGTGTGTGCTTTCTGAATGGATTATTTTATCAAAATAAACGGATTCCTTCTTTGATAAACATACTGTATTTACATTTTCATCAAAACTTATAGGGGGAGTTTCTTAAAGAGACAAAGGCCAATTTCAGGGTGTTGAGTTGGGAAGTCAAGTTTCTTCTAAGTTATGTTTAACAAAACTTAGAACAAGTTATATCAAATGATTCAGTTGTCATACAAATATGGTAACATACACGTTACAAGATTATGCTTCAAAATGACACCAGATGCCTGGAAAATGCATAGTACTGCCCTAATAATAGAAATTCATATGATCCCAAATTATAAAAGATAAATTACAGATGTCTGAAATGATTTCCTTCTGCCAAATTCCACAACAATACATCAGATAATTGTACAGTTAATTATTTATTGCTTTTTTCTGTTTAAATAGTTACATTGAAACGTACAATTTTTTATTATTTGGTAGCGCTGCCTCTGAACTATACAGACAGAACTGATGTTTATTTTTCTAACTGAGATTATGACTTTGTGATGGTCTCTGTAAATCGTTGCCTCTTTGTAAACACTTTGACTGTATGTTTAGGGTCATTGTCCACTTGAAAGACCCATTTGAGTGTGAGCTTTAACTTCTCGGTTGATGTCTTAAGATGTTGTTTCAATATTTTTGCAAAATTGTATTTTGTCATGATGCCATTTATTTTAGGAAGTAAAATAACCAGTTTCTCCTGCAGCAAAACATCCTGTAATTATTAGAGACTTTAGAGGATGAGTTCAGTTTTTATCCATCAACATAGTATGTGACCTCCTACTGTAGTGTAGGAAGTAGAGAGAGAAGCTGGTACGAGTTGTTTTGTGATTAGATGAATGAAACTTTCTTTTTTTTCTCCAGGATTTTTGGACAAAAACAACGATCTTCTCTTCAGGAATTTAAAAGAGGTTAGATACTGACTGAATAAAGAACAATGTATTTTCCTGTTTGTTTTTACAGCTTGAGGTGAGTTGATGTGTTTGTATCTGCAGGTTATGTGCATGTCTGAGAACAAGATTCTGACGCAGTGTTTTGACCGAGACGAGCTGAGTGACAAGAAACGTCCTGACACGGTGAGCTATCCTCCACCCTGCATCTGTGTTTGTGCTCTCATGAAGTTTCTCTGCTGGTTTTGATTGAATGATTTGGTTTTGGTTGAATGCTTCTCAGCATAGTTTCCCACAGCACAATAAACAGTTGTGTGTTTCCCTCTCCGATGCTAAGTGGGCTGTTTGATGGGGATTCTCCGCAGCTGCCTTCGCACTGAGGAATGCCCAGCATGCACGCACGCACGCACGCACAAACACACACACACACATAATAATGCAGGACACTGTCACAAGCTGGTAAGTTAGCATCCCAGTCCTCCACAGTGAACCCAGTGTCCAGTCGCATCGACCATCGCTGTGCTAACATCGTCCTCCTCAGCGCGCCTCTTTGTCGTTTCCAGCTCTTCTCTTTTGCCAGTCGCCTTCCCGTCCATCCCTTCCTAACAGTTTTGTATTTTTTTTTATTTGTCTGTGTCTGCCCCTTCAGGCAGCCACCCAGTTCAAAGCCAGTCTGGCGAAACTCATGGAGATCCTCATGTCCAAGGAGCCGTCGTATGTCCGCTGCATCAAGCCCAATGACTCCAAACAAGCAAGTAGGGTGTTAATTCTTTCTTCTTTTTATTATTTACTGATGTATAATGTATTAAATTACTGCATTAATCTTGAGTCTTTAGTTTTGGTTTTAAACTAAAGATGTGGCACTATAAGTAAAAGTAGAATAATATTTTTTGGACGTAGAAATAAAAAAAAAAATTAAAAAAAGCTTTGCATTATTGTCTTAACATCTAGTTAGACGTTTATTCAGAGACGCATCGATCAGAAATTTGTGACCAGTTTTCTGACTATGCTCATCTCGCCAATTCTGATTTTCTTTCTATAAAATTATATAGATAATAATTAATTGCTTACAGTAGCTGCAGAGGTGACAATATGATAATGTGCGACAGTCAGAAACTGTAAAACTGTTTTTTACTCTTTTAAAACAATTATAAAGCGATTAGATATTATATTTTAAAATTTAACATTAACTAAAAAAATGGTTAGTTACTGAAATACAAGCCTTTGTGTGTAATTTGTAGCGAATGAAGATGCTGAGCTTAAGTAAAATTTCCAGAAGACTTCCAACATTTCCAAATTCAGCATGTTCTAAAACAATAGTTTTCTACTCTGGATTTTGCCTACATGCCATGGTAATTTCATTGAAAGTTTTCCTCTCTCTCACTCCCTTACATCATGAATTATAACTATATTTAAAAATATTAACAGATTCTTCATTACTTTTGTCCATGTGCCTAAGAGACACTGTGAAAGGTCAAAAGAGGGTTTCAGATGTGGTAAACAAAAACTGCTGCAGCAGCACAGTCCATGATCTCAGCAGAAAAACACTTATGTAAAAGTACAAGGTAATACACTTGTGGTTGCTTGTTTTTTTGTGAAAATATGGCTTGATGTATTGCGTAGATATTATGCATTCACAGACCACACAAAAAGATCTACTTTTGGCCGTTCATCAAACAACTTTTAGTGCGTCTGTACAATTAATATTTTTTCATACAGCTATGTTATTCCAAAATTGTAGAAATTTAATTTTTTATTTAATATTCAGATTAGTGAAGTCAAATGACATCAGTGGTACTGAAATCATTCTTTAAAACGTGTCAGAGTTTTAAGACGTTTTTGTAAATGCCACTGAAGCAGATCTGGTCCTCGTGATGATGCAGATCTTACCAGTACCAACCCAAACAGTCCGATTTCTGCTGCATCAGGAGAGACAGTATGAGGTTCTGTGTGGCTGCCTTTGTTTTTCTCCACACTTGGGTCTTTGTTGTTTCCACACTGTCCCTCTGTCCTCTGTTACTCCTACTGCTGCTGCTTACCATCTAAGTACTCCTCTCCCTGCTTCATGTTGTCCAACTGGCTGATTCATTTCTGCCTCTCTCCCTCTCTCTCCTCTGTTGCAGGTCGGTTTGACGAGGTGCTGATCCGTCACCAGGTCAAATATCTGGGACTGATGGAGAACCTGAGGGTGAGGAGGGCTGGATTCGCTTACAGGCGGCGCTATGAGATCTTCCTACAGAGGTGATCAGCCACGAAGACACACCAGCAAAACATTTCTGCATGCAGCTCTCACTTTCTCCCTCAGATAGTCATGGATGCTCAATCTATTAGCATCAATTCCTTGATGACTAGTTTGCTTCTCAGCGATACTGTCAGACTTGTTCCTGAAAGAATAATTTAAAGGAAATATGTTATGCAAAAATTCACATTTGCATGTTTTTATACTTGTATCTGGATCTCAACTGCTTCTAAAAAAAATCCCAAGTGTTTCAAAAAAAAAAAAAGAAGAAAAAACATTTAACTGTTTTTGACAGTAAGTTTATTTTTTTGGTATCTGAAAAATAAGCCCTTTCAAAAAACCTACGTACTGTACTGTTACCTAGCAACCCCAGCTGAGCCCATTCTGTCACTTATCAACCTAAGCAGAGCTCCAGCTCATTTGATCAGCTGGTTTTACGACTGTACGCGCTGTACAATGGCTGCTGGAAAAGTCGAGTGTTTCCTTATTCACTTGCCATCAAGAAACTACTTGCTGCATTCTGGTTGGTTGTGCAGGAGGCTCTACTTCTGCTTTTCAAAGAGGCATGGTTGTTCAATTGTGCATCTGTTTGCAGATGAATGTGTAAATGTTGAGTTGGGGGGGTGTGGCCAACTGCAACTTATTTGGATTTAAAGTAACAAGAGGCTAAAACAGCTCATTCTGAAAGGAGATTAAAATAAGCAGAACTGACCAAACTAAAATCTCAATATCCAAGAATAATTTTGTGCAAAAAATTTATTTATTTATTTATACAAAATTTATTTTGTATATCATAACCTGTTCAAGGAAGCATAATAGGTCAACTTTAAAGGACCTGCAGCCAAAGAGATTTTTTAAAAAGCAAACCTTTACCATCACTGTGTCTTCTTCAATCTTTAAGCTTTTTATCTGAACAACCATGTTGGTGTTTGTGTGTTTTGCTTTCTTTGTGTTTAGGTACAAGTCCCTGTGCCCAGAGACATGGCCTAACTGGAATGGAAAGCTGTCTGATGGTGTGTCCACACTTGTCAAACACATGGGGTACAAGCCTGAAGAGTACAAACTGGGAAGGTGAGCTGCACAGAAATCTGTGAAAGAGGTTACTGTTAGCACCTGAACTTTGTGTGTGTGTGTTGTTACAAAGTCATCTGGTTAGTTGTGTAGAGTAGAAAGTAACATTTAATTTTTAAACGCAACAGATCCAAAATCTTCATCCGCTTCCCAAAGACTTTGTTTGCTACGGAGGATGCACTGGAGACCAGAAAACATGGCCTTGGTAAGAGTCAGGATATTCTGTCGAGATTGATCAACTTTTTCAGTTTTAATTTATTTCTTTAAATTTTTTTCCTGCCTTACAGCGACCAAGCTACAGTCAGGATGGAAAGGCTACTGCCAGAAGACCAAATACCAAAAACTAAGGACCTCAGGTCAGGAAGCCACCATTTCTACATGTCTTATGTGCATCTAGCGTTTCACATTAAACAACAGTTAGTTCCGGGAGATCCATGAACCAATCCAGCTGCTCCGTGTGACGTGCATGTTGAGTAGTCCATTCTTGAATGCTA
>CAEFZY010053078.1:0-18316 GCA_903066815.1 Brachyrhaphis roseni | reverse complement strand
CGTCCCGTACCTCGCCCCCGATATCGGCAAAGTGCCCTTCTCTGTCGTCATGTTGGCCATTTCTCTGGTGCTCTTACCTACAAATCATACAGAGACATTCATTCACGTCAGATGAGGTGACGCCTCATCGTCCAGTAGCCTGAGCTGCTGGAGGATGAGGCGTCACCTCATCTGACGTGTGAATGAATGTCTCTGTGCAAAATAAAACCAGATTTGGGAAACATCATGTTTATCTTGGCCTTGCTGGCCACAAGGCCATGTTTCATCCTGAGAAGTCACTGAGTAAATATGTACGATAAATAAAGCCTCTATTGATATCTTTTATTTCAGTTTGGAGAGATGCAGTAAAACTTCACAAAAAAATGAAATTATAAATTAAGTCTAAAAAATAGTTTTAGCTTAATCTGATTTAACTTCATCTTTACAAAAGGTATAGAAAACATATTGTAACACTATGATGTGAAGTAAATCTGTGTTACCATAAAATAGGAGGTCATGGGTGGAGAAAGAGCAGAACACTGAGAGGGAATAGAGTAGCGGTCCAGACTTTTATTCAACCTTATGTTCACAGAACAGAACCCGTCTCAGGCCCTCCTAAACAAAAAAATAAATAAAAAACACAGAAGAAGAAAATAACAGCTCCTCTTAAAGGCACAGCACAATTCCTTAGCTATGGAACATCTTTAGTAAATAACTAATCTTGTATGGAACCATATTAATTGAAAAGAAAAACTAAATCATCTTACAATATGACAGTAATGGACATGTAGATGAAAAAAGGTGAAAAGTTTAAAGGGAAAAATGACATACATGAGTAAGTCTTCATGAATATTAATGACTGTTGTCATAAAGCATTTAATCAAGTTTAATCAAACTTTAACTTTTAAACTTGAGCTTTAACAACATAAAGCTACATAATTTTTAAAGTTTAATCAGTAATACTTTTTTTTAACAAATTTATATCAGATAATGATTTCTTGGTTCATTTCAAGTTGTCATAACAGACATTTTGAATATTGTCAACTTTGTATTAAAGTATCATGATTTACCGAATGACACTTTATGACAACAGTCATAAATATTCATGAACACTTACTCATGTTCATGATGATGTCATGACAGTCTTATTCACAACCCGTCAAATAAAGTGTTACTAAATAATTACAGATTTTGGTTCTAAACTGACTTAAATATATTCTAACTGCCCAAAAAAGAAAACTAAATTGGCAGAAATTACAAATCACAAAATTTAGTATAAATGGCCACAACGATAACCAAAGCCGCTCTAATTGTAAACTTCATGAAAAAGGAAGTGTAGTCTGACTTCCTTTCCATAGGTCACATGAGGTCACATGAGGTCACAAGAGGTGGAGGACCGTAGAGCCGCTGTTAGCAAGGCTAACGTTTTGAGAAGCGGAGAAGGATGATGGTTCTGTTCCATGTCCAATATAAGGTTTAAAAAAGCCTGTTAGCTTGGATATTTTCTTCATCACCTCTCTGTCACTCTCGTCTTTTTCTTTTGTTCCTGCGCCCCGCTGTCATGAGAAATGACTCCCTGATGCTCCCCAAAGCGTAAGACGTCACATTTAGACCAATAATAATCAAGCATTCATGATGGACGTTTGCCAGAACAAATCTTTTTTTTTGTGGGCTCTAGTGTCCCTTTTTATATAGTAGGCTGACAGGAAGGGGGCAGAGAGAGGGGGGAAGACATGCAGCAAATGCCGCAGGGTCCGGGAGTCGAACCCGCGACGGCCACGTCGAGGACTCAAGGCCTCCAAATGTGGGTTGCGCTAACCGCTACGCCACAGCACGCCCTGCCAGAACAAATCTGACTTTTTTTCAACAACACGGGCAAAATCCTCTTAGCCAGTGATAAAATTAAGGCATTCTGACCTTATTCATTCATCAAAATACAAAGCATCTTTCAGGCCCCTCAAAGCGCCGGGGCCCCGGGCTGGAGCCCCGGTAAACCCAGACTAAAATACGGCTTGACCTCCAGGTATTGGGGAGATTACTGTCCTCCTGACACTTTATGCATTTTATAAATCAACCAGGTCACATGATTATTGACCTGTCAGAGAGGAATCCTAGGTAGCAAAACTAAAATGTAGAAAACAGCTTGTATTACTTTGTCTCACAAAAATGAACACAATTAAATCTAAATTATTCTGTTAATCTGACTAATTTAAAACCAACAAAATACAACACGCAGTAGAAGTGAAAACTAAAAGAAACTTTATAGATACTGAGAACCACGAAAGCAGAAGAAAGTTAGGATTAAGGACAGGAAATAAAAAAACCCTCTGAGCTTTTCAGAGTTTTATTCAGTTAGATCTGGTTTGTTTAATCATATGGACCACCTACTTTCTCTAAGTAAGTTTAACCTTTACAAAGCTTGGTAAATATTGGTGTTTATCGCGTCATACTTACTGAAATAAATGGAAAGTATTATTCAGAGAGAGAGATCAGGTGATCCAGCTTCCTATAAAATGCCTGCTGGATTCCTGTTGAAGCACAACCTCAGGCTGCACAACTCAAAGGAGCTGCTGACCAAATCACATCTGGAAAACCTCACTGGACCAAATCCCAGCTCTGCTCTCTCTGCAGGTCGGCTGACACAGTAAGCATTTTGAAACCTTTTTATTAGTCTAAAACACAGACATGCTGCATTAGGCTGACTAAATTATCTAAAATGTTATCACTCTGTTAATGATGTCATATAAATAGAGGTCTAGGTTAGCAGTTCTGCCTTTGACAGCAACTTCTTAATTAGTTTTAGTCATTATTTCTTCAGAATAGTTTCAGTCTGTATGTAAATACTTTCAAATCAATTAACATTTTCATTCTCAATAAACAAATGCTAAAGTTTTAGATCTGTGGTCTGTGTTATGATTCAGCCATTTATTTCTAGGGGCCCCTGAATGTCTGGAGGGCCTCTGAATGGCCCCTACCAGCAGCTACTGAGTTTTCTTTGCCTTCATATCTCAGTCTTATAAAACTAGATCTCAGAGGTGCCAACATCAAAACCTTACATAGAGTTAACCCCTCTGAGCTTTCTCCTTCTTTAAATCAGTCTGCAGGCAAGTTTCCATGAGGTTAAACAGTCAGATATTATCAGAGTTTATTTAGTAAAATAGCAGAAGATTTGCTTATTTCATAACGTCATAACCAGAGATCTTCTTTCCTCTGGTCTGTTTAAAAACTACAGTCTCAGATCAACACAGTCCTCCAGTACTGACAGCAGCAGTAAATCCTCAACAGCATCTTTATACCTATCAGGGAAAACAGACAAAAGGTGCTTTGCATTGTCCCCACATGATGGCAATGATATTAAATATTATAATATTGATTAATATGGGATGTTGTTATGTTGTTGTACAGTGCTTTAAGATCTTGTGGCCCTTTTTAACTTTGAGCCCCGGCCCTCTAAAGGTCTCTGCACGGCCCTGTGGAGATGAGTTCTTACTCTGTGGATTACATTTAAAAAAGGGAATAGGCGCCTCCTTGTGGTACAACCTTCTTCTTCTTGTTGTTAAGATTTATTGGCAGTTGGAAAAAGACGTAATATAAACATTACCGCCACCGACCAGTAAGGAGTTTGGACCACATGACAAAAATAAAAACAACTATAACCTTTTATACAACTTGCACTACTCCAAATAATCTAATATATCCTGATATCCTCTGCTTCCTGAATATTTATGCAATAGATCAACAATATCCAATTTCATTTTCATATTATTAAGGTTTATTAATTAACTTGTTTTTCTGAATTCAGTTCCTACAATGCAAAATAACATTTTCTATCGTCTCGTCTTCCCCACGATCAAATTTCCCTGTCTGAGGTTTTCCTATCAAAAATATTGATCTATTCAATCGAGTGAGTCTGATTCTAAATTGTGAAATAATTATCTCTTCTCTGCTGTTTTTTTTTTTGTTCTTCTCATTTCTCCAGTTCTCTTTTGGGTTTTATAAAACCACCGTCCTTTCCTTTCTTCTACCCATAACTTTTGCTGCTTCTCTTTCATTTTTTGCTTAAATATGCCCTTTATTCCTATTATACTAAAACTAACATTAATATCTGTCCTTTCCTGATTGGTATTCTCCTTAGCCATCCTGTCTGCCATTTTATTCCCCTTAAGCCTGTGAGGTTTTGGAACCAATAAAATATTTACTGTTAGCCACATTATATTGATTCTATAAAGTGTTTGTTGTATTTCAGTTAATATATCTGTTCTACTATCTGCAAACTGCCTAATGATGAACTACAATGTGAACAAATAATAGATTTTAATGGTCTCACCCAGGGACGATTCTAGACATGAATACATAAGGAGGCAGGCAGAAATGTGAAGAGGGCATCATTATGGTACATATCATCCTCCATAATATTTATTAACATTGTTGACTTGTGTTTTCTTCATGAGATTGAGGTAAACTGTGTCCAATCCAACAAAAAAAAGAAGAAAACCTCATACCCTAAGACAATGAAAATTAAAGATTGAACAACCAACAACATAACATGGTTTTTATGCAGTTATACATCTTAAACAAATTTGAACCTAAAACAATAACCTAAATGTCAAAGAGGATAAACAAACAGTACAGCTAAAGCAGAGTCTTTGATTTAGTTTCACTCTGTTCAGATTCTCTAAATAAATCTCCAATTAAGCATCTTTTGCATCCAATTAAGAATCAGTTAATCCAACAAATAATCAACAGATAAACTGAGCAGAAAATACTGAGCTCCATAGTTTTAGAAGTATTTTTCTAAGAGATTATCAAGAGTTCACTGAAGCAATGATGGTATTGCATTATAGGCAATAAACTGTTTATTTTCATCTTTAGTGTATTTGTGATATTAAGACATAAAACATAAGAAACTTTATTGTCATTCACATCACATGTGGTACATGGGGTGGAACGAAATTGGGTACCCAAGGTCCCCGGTTAAACCCCACAACAGCAAATAAATACGATAAGATAAAGTGCAATAAGATAAAAAAAAAAGTAATACTATAGTATTACTGTATACATAACCGTATATAGTGGATAGGATAAAGTAGCTATGGGAGTAAAGTGGCTCTTATAAAGTGCTGTGTCAAGTGTGCGGCTAAGTGCTATTCTTATCGGGAGTTTATGAGTCTTACAGCTTCTGGGAAGAAGCTGTTTCTCAGACGGGTCGTTCTGGATTTATTGCTCCGCAGCCTCCTGCCAGAGGGGAGCAGGCGAAAGAGTGAGTGTGCTGGGTGGGTGGGGTCCTTCAGCATGCAGTTGGCCCTCCGCCTACATCTGGAGGTGTAGATGCCTGTGATGGTGGGGAGTCTGACCCCAACAATCCTCTGTGCAGCCTTCACCACCCTCTGCAGGGCCTTCCTCTCTGCAGCAGTGCAGCTTCCATGCCACACGTTGATGCTGGAGCTCAGAACGCTCTCCACCGCACCTCTGTAGAAGGAGATGAGGACAGAGCTCCCGAGTCCAGCACATCTCAGCCGCCTGAGGAAGTAGAGCCTCTGATGAACCTTCCTGACCAGACTGGCAGTGTTGTAGCTCCAGCTGAGGTTGTTGCTCAGGTGTACACCCAGGTACCTATAGCTGGAGACTATTTCCACTGAGATCCTCCGACTTGCAGAGGACAGTGAGTGTGTCTGCTCCTTCTGAAGTCCACAATCATCTCCTTTGTCTTCTTCTCGTTGATGCAGAGGTTGTTTTTACTGCACCAACCCTCCAGGTGTGCCACCTCCTGCCTGTAGCCAGACTCATCACAGTTTGTGAATCATCCAACCACTGCCATGTCGTCCACAAACTTCACAGTATGACTGCATGGGTGGGCAGGTGAGCAATCACATGTGAGCAGTGTGAACAAAAGGGGGCTCAGAACACAGCCCTGGGAGGAGCCTATGCTGAGGGTTAAGGTGGAGGAGGAGACATTGTGGATCTTCACAGACTGCTGCCTGTTAGTCAGGAAGTCCATAACCCAATTGCAGGTTGAGGAGCTCAGGCCAAGTGTCACAAGTTTGTTGACAAGGGTCCTGGGAATCATGGTGTTGAACGCAGAAGTGAAGTCCACAAAGAGCAAACGGACATAAGAGTTCTTCTGCTCCAGGTGTGAGAGGGTGGTGTAGACCATGGAGGAGATAGCGTCCTCTGTGGATCAGTTCCTCCTGTAGGCGTATTGGTGTAGGTCCACATTGACGTTTATGGTGGCTTTGATGTGGGTCATAACCAATCTTTCAAAGCACTTTGTGACTATCGGCGTGAGAGCTACTGGCCGATAGTCATTCAGTCCCGTCACTGCGGAGTTCTTGGGGACCGGGATAGTGGTGGCAGTCTTTAGACAGGTGGAGACAGAGGCTTGGATGAGGTATGCGTTGATAGTTCTGAAGCACAGCTCCTCAGTACCCGACCGGGGATGTTATCCAGGCCAGCAGCTTTCCGGGGGTTAATCCTATTAAGGGTCCTCCATACTTCTGCTGGGGTCACCTTGAAGGGCTCTTCTTCAGAATGTAAGATCACACACAGCTCATGCTCATTGCTCTTTGATTATTTTTGTCACCTGTCATCTGTGCGCTACCTGGAGCGGGAGACAGAGTGACAACAGTCACAATGCGCTCCTTGTGCTTGGTTCCTTCTTGCTTATTGCTCCTTGGTCAGTCGTCATAGTTGAGCATTGCTTACCGTTAGTGCAATGTCATAATTGCTTACAGTTAGTGCAATGTCATGATTGCACTAACGGTAAGGAATTATGACATGATTGCTTACCACACAGTGGTGGTTCCCAACATAGGTCATATGAGGAACTACTCAGGGCGTTATCTTGTTAGGGGCAACTTGAGACCACCGCAGATTGTGACAAAGAGATGGAAGCAAAGCAGAAGAAAAAAGAATTTGAATTGATGATTATAATTTGTTTCAGCTCTAAGCATTTAATATCTAGGTGTTTTTTATGAGAATGTGGATCTTTCAGATCAATTTGAGAAGCAATTTTGATCATATTTCATATTTTATTGTCCGCTGGTCTTGGTCTTGACTCAGTTTCAACCTCCCTCGGCCTTGGACCCTAAAAGTCTTGGTCTTGTCTCGGTCTTGATGCACTCTGGTCTTGGTCTTGTCTTGGTCTCGGGTTAGGTGGTCTTGACTACAACGCTGCTCATGGGTCCAACATAAGCTAAAACTGCCATGCCTTTTAGGCTGTGTTCACACTGCAGCCTGAAGTGACCCAATTTAGATTTTTTTTGACATAATACGACCTGTATCTGATCTTTTCATGACAGTCTGAACAGTACAGGTTGGATTCTTTTCGAATGCGAGCCGGCCATTTGGATATCTGGTACTTATCCGATTCATATGCGACCTAACATCCAGGTCCATATGCGACCTAACGTTCATCTGAACTGAACGTCACTGATAATCGACAAATGTCACTATTCTGCATCCTGATATGTGCAAGTGGGAATAAAAACAACAACTTTGACGGACTATATGAGGATTAAGTGGTTAGTATGCTGGCTGCTGTCAGACAACAACTTCAAATGTGTAAGTTATGCTACACCGTTAGCATCCATGTTTACTTCTGCAAACACTGATCACTTCTTTTTATGGCTGCTGGCAGAACACTGAGAACGCTGACGTTATTGTGTCCTCTACTGCCAATGTGGGACACTTTCAGGTTGTTTGCCTGTTCACACTGCATAACACATATAGGTTTCATTTATTTGTTAGTGTCAATGATTTGACAAAAAATCGGAATTGGGTCACTTCAAGCTGCAGTGTGAACGCAGTCATACTTGAGAGCCTTTAAAGTTGTTGTCCATGATAAGAGATATGACACTTAGACCATTTCCGGTGCACAGGCAACAGTGTGCTAACAATGGGTCCTCCGTCGCTGCAGTACTATTAATGATGCTTATAGAATTATTCGAATTATTCAGAAGTCCTCAAAAGCTCCATGGGATTTAAATCCAGCTTAAATCCAGATGGATTTAAGATGGATGTTTCAAACTTCATAAGCACTTCGAAGGTAAGTTAATAAATTGTTTGTGTGTTCACTGAAATGCCTCATATATGGACAGGGCCGCCGCTAAAGATGCAATGACTTAGCTACCAATATCTAAAATAGTATAGCTCACATTAACGAACAGAAAAATATGAGGAGGGCAGAGTATCAAACTACCAGATATATAAAAAATAATCTGAAATGATTTATAATTGTTCGATGTCTCATTATAATAGGAGAGCAAAGCCTGCAGATTTAACTTGTACTTACTCCTGAGAACAGCCAACCGGCACACTCCGTGTTGTTTGACTGCCTGTTTTTCCAGCCAGCAAACAATTCCCCCACCCAGTGGTCATTTTTCAGACCATATGATTATGTGGTACAGATGATTATCTGTACTGCTCAAAAATGACGAAGCTGAAGTTGGTTTCCGATTCCAGCTTCCGATTCGGGAAATGACTAAAGGGCGATTCCACCTAATTTTTCACTACCTTAAGCATCTTTAATCGACTCTAGTTTAAAACCCTCTTCAAACCTGGACTGGATTATTCTGCTATAATAGCAGAATATTTAGAACCATGTTTGTGATTTGTGAATCTTTTATCTGATTTGTGAACTTCAGTAAAGGTTGATTTCACCACTTTTTTTGGATATAACTGCTCCAATTCCAAAACTATAACACCTAGAGTCTTCAAACCTGGAACATATAATGCCAAACAGAACACAGACTGAACTTACAGCCATTGCTTTCGGCAGTGTTAGGAAAGATTGACGACACAGGAGGTGAAGTTTGTACATTAATAGGCAGACATTCTCTCCGCAAACACGTGTTCTTAGTTACCACTGTTTCTGCTATCCACAATTCACCACTACCTCAAAATTCGCCTTCAAAATAAGATACAGATGAACCAATTTAGTTTTTTAAACTAAATTATTAACACATATTTCTAACTTCCAGCCTTGGGCAGAACAGTTGTCATCACCTTTTTCAGGAACACTGTGAAGTTTGAGATTGAGCCTCCAGCCGTGGAAGTCTGCTTCATCCATTTTAAATCTGAGAACCTCGACGTCTCTTTCCAGGAGTGAGCACTGATCTCTCAGGGCAGTATTCTGCCACTTTAAATCTGCCACCTCATTATGAAGCATATTATATTTGACAGCTTCATCAGTTTGATCAGCTCTCGTTTATCTTTCTAGTTACAGCCATTGTGTCCTCATCTTCATTGTATTTGGTTTTGTTTTATTCATTTCTTGCCTTTTAAGCTTGGTGTTTCAGCGGTGTGTTCAAGGAAGCGATGCATTCTTTTTTGTCTTTAGATGGGCATGCACATGAGTGAATCTCTTCAACACTCCTTTGTCTTTAATTACATCAATTTCCATGTTACCTTCAATCTGTGAAGTCTTCTTTGCTGTGTTTGTTGACAGTATTCTAAGCAAAGGATGTAGCTGGAGGCTAAGTCATGAGCTAGTCTCGCCATGTTTATAGCATGCCACTCTAAAAATTCATTAAAAGTGCAGGCTTATCTGAAACAGTCTTCTGCTTGTTTCAGTTGGTGAATCTGTTGTCCCCAAATCTTTGGTGGACATGAAATGTCTTTTTAAATGTAGATTTGCAGCATTTAAAGTTCAATGGCACCAGCCGCCATGCTGGGTCTGATGTTGTTCTGGTGACACAGGCCAATTTCCTCCGTTTCCACTCAGCACACCAATTAGGAGCTCTGAAACAGATATGTTAGACCCAGACGAAAGGCTGTGACACAAATATTTTTTTATATAAATGTTCAAAGCCTAAGATTTCTACCTGTTTTCTAATTTATAACATTATCAGAATTGCTTTATGATCATTTCAAAATGAGCATTTGTGGAGCCTATTTGCTGTTTTGTTTTCTTCTGTAAAATCAGACAAATGTGCCAGGAGGCCGACATGGATCAACATTTATCTTCTTGTTTTCCATCACAAAACAAAAGCAATATTGGAACACACATAGATTTTCATTTTATCCTTGAGGAATGAGGAAAAGGATGTCCTGTGGTGTTTCCCAAGAGCTGCATAGCTGGTACCTCCCATTCCACAACAATAGAAAAAGGCAGGCCAGTCACTGTTCTTCACCTCATAAATCACTTCAGTATTCCTGTTTGAAAAGGAATTCAGTCCTTACTTGCACATGCTGAGGGAAGTAAATACCATCCAATCCCAAAATCTTATGCAATATGGCGCTGTTTAAGAAAACTTTCTGACGCAAATGGAGCAATAGTCACAACAAAGAAAGATAAATGGCGACATCTAGTGTATCCATGAAGGACAAGCTCTGCGTTTCTCTGGAAAGACACTGGCACAACTCAAGCACAGTTACACCAAAAGAGTATTGATATTCTAGATTTAGATATTTTTTCAATCACGTAGTTTGCTTCTGTCAGGAAATAAAATGGGTATCTCCCAAAAAACATAAATGGGGCTGTAGATTCAAATTCAGAAATACCTTATTAATTCCAAAAGGAAATTAAGTGAATACATTAATTATCCTGTCTCATTACTCTTATCTACTAATTATTTTTAAATAATTAAAAACATTATTTAACATTTTTTCATTCTTCTCTCAATGTTATCCTTCTTAACATTGCTAAGCAGATTTCTTGCTCATTTCCTCATTTTGATGATGTTTTTCTTAGTGATGAACTCCAAAACTGACTCAGGCTCTGACATAATCGGGCAGACAGATTATCTAAAATTCTCTTCTGACAAATTCCTTTATTTCCCACAATCCTAATAAATACTATCAAGTTTAATGAGCTAGTTGGGCACCTAGCTCTGTTTCTTCTCCATCCAGTAAGTCTCAACACTATGGGGGAATTTCCCTCATACAACACAGCCATCAGTGCGGGACAGAGAATAGCAGTCTTATATCGGTTCATCCCCCAAAATGGCTGCTGAGTCAGCAGAGGATTCTGCGCATCGGGGCGGAGAATAGCACGAGGCTGTGCTGAATTTAACTGTAATCAAACAGGGTCCATTCATAATAAGCTTAGTAGTGCTCCAAAAGCACAATTGTGGGCAATGTAATAATTTAAGTCCTATATGTGCAGCTCTCCAAAATGAGCATATACCCGATCATCAGTACCTGCTGTTGTTCGGGAAAAAATAAAAATAAGTCAAACTCAACTTATTACCAGACTCAACTCTGCTGCTGATAAATAAGTCTGGAGTAATGTTGTCTATTTAGTTCTTTTAATTATGCATAACTGACTTTGCCTATATTTACGTGAATATAGATCAGGAAGCCTGTAAGTTGCTGTGAAGCATTCTCACTTACATTTTCGCTATGACTTCACTGTGACCAGTCGATGTCGACTTTTATCAAGTTGATGCCGACTTTAAAAAAATATGAAGTCGTGGTGAGGGGGCTTTGTTATCTGGTGCCATAGAAACGACCAACAGCTAAATGCATCCAAGACGAAGGAAGTGGTTATTGACTTCAGGACCAGCTGGTCCACGACCAGTTCAGATAGGAGGGGTCGTGGACCAGCCTATCCGAAGAAATATCTTGGCCGGCAGCTGGAAAACAAGCCTGTAGCTTGTTTTCCAGCTGCCACTGTAACACAAACAGCTCTATAAGAAGGTCCAGACCAGGATGAAACTCAAGGCTGACAATGCCATCCGCCCTCTGCATACTGTCATCAGCAGCCAAGAAATAAGATTCAGCAGGAGACTGCTTCTTCCAAAATGCAGAACCAACAGACTGAGGAACTCTTTTGCAATAAAAACTCTTCAAGTCCTCAGTGGAGGTTGGAAGGAGGGCTAACAGGAGTACAATAGAAATAGAGGGACTAAAGCAATCTTTAAGTGAATTTTAAATAAATTTATTTTGAGTACATATTTTAAAATATACACAAAATATTTTTAAAAGCATGTTTCTTTGGTACACTTGAGCAAATACATATTTTGTTCACTTAAAGTATACTTTTATTTAATATTTCTTAAAAGTGTATTGTGGTACAATTAAATTTAAGTGTGTTTAAAGTTATGTCAAAATTGGTACAAGCATGCTGTTAGTATACTTTGTATATATTTATTTGTAGTAATCTTTATACTTAGTATAATTAAAATGTACTTACACAAATATACCAAAGTATTTTTTTTTCTCTAGGTTACACACAAAGCTTTGGAAATGATACTGTTTTATTATATTTTACTGTAAAATGACATCAGACCATATTTAGCCAGTTTTGTGCTTTAAAAACCAAAGTCATACAATGTATTTATTTATGTTATATGAAATTTCAAATTTATTTACTTAAAGTAGAAGTAGGTGGAAATACTTTCCTCCAGTGAAGTATGAGCATCTTGACAGCCGAATCTCTGAATGGTCCTCTGAAACAGAACGTGTTGACATGTCAATAGAAGGGGATATACAGTAGATACAGACACCAGAAGCAGTCTCACCTCCATCCCTGTCAGATGCTCCTCTGTGGATTTCATGAAGAGAAGTTCATATAGTTTGTATTTCAGAATAAGACTGCACAAAAATGTTTACAGAATCAGTTTGAGTATAACAGTATAACACAATGCACTGGGTGTAAAACAGCAATTGTATCCCCTATTTATTCTACTTATGGGGGGAAAATTTGATCAGTTTGTTTGAGTAAATGGAGGATCAACGAACACAAACAGCAACAATTTGGAAGTTGTTGGAAAGTATCATTTGTTTTTATCAGTCCAGTTTAACTGATACCAGGAAGTTAAAAACTATCTAATATCGACCGATACCAATCTGCCATTATATCGTTTCATTTTCCATCAGTCATCTTAAAATTTGTTTGATGATCTGATAAAGAAAGAGTAAAACCAGGGGAATCTATAAGGATGCAAATAAATGTTTGCTGCACTAAGCAGAATTAAATGGAAGATGATTTTAAGAGATCGGATGTTAAAGAGGAAATGCCTTTGAAATGTGTTCTAATGAGTAAGTGACTGCAAAAACTAATGAGGAGCAGATCCATCGCTCCAGACCACTTACTGTTAAGGGCCGTGCAGACGGCTTAAAGTTACAAAGTGGCACATTGAACAAGACAATGGAAACAATGCAAAGCAAATGTAGGCTATGTTTTCCCCAATAGGTCTTATGTTCCTAGGAGGAGTTTCTGCTGTTGGGAGGGCAGCGGGCCCCAACCAAGTCATTGTTGACTCATGGTTGCTAAAAAACTTTACAAGACCGACAGATTTTAGTGACATAGTGAGTGTAAAATATTGAATAAAATGTTGTGCTACATAACTGGCTTTATTTTTACTCTTACATTTAACTTTATGACACACAAAGAGGATTGCCCATATTATCTCCAAGTGTATTCTGGGTAAAACTTGTCACCAGCCGTTCATCAACGTTATCATCAGTCACTTGGCAATAGATGGCAAACTACACGGAGCATTTTTACCGACTAAGTTAACATGAGTAGAGCTCCAGGGAGCGGCAAAGTGAAAAGATTGGAAAAAATAGAGCAAGGAAAAGTCAAAAACTGTATGCATATTTTGTTCGTCGTCTTGGAGATGAACCAGACTTTTTTGTTGGCAGCAATTCAGGCCCACCAAAACTGCCAGCACAGCCAGGGAGCCAGTGTTCTGTCAGATCGTTCTATGCTTAGCACGAACTGACGGCTATATTTGTCAGACAAGTATACACTGTCATTACCATATGATTTTATTTAATCAGCAACATAGAATCATGACGTAGATTGTCATACACTTTGTTATTAACAGCTGTATGACATCCTGACTTAGCCTTTAACTAGTCAGACCATCATCAAGCAACAGGGGGGCAGGTTTTTCACGGGCGTGTGTTGTAGTTGACTGCAGCTTTAGCTTTAAATACACTTTGAAACCACTACAATGCTTGTATATCTATCTAGTTATCATAGAAAACAATTTATTGACTTATTTTTGTCGTAACTTGTCGCATATGCTGAACTGACATCTCCTCTGACGATAGGACTTCTTAATGTGCATACGGAGGCATGCGTACTCAGCTTATGCTATTCTGACAGCGTACGATGATCTGATAGAACACCTGGCTAGTTACAGGTAGCAACTCTAACATTATTCATTCACAATGTGTGAGTTAACTGTAGACTGACTGTTATATGCTTCTCCATTAGCCAGTGTTCACACAAATAATAACCACTCAGCATATTTTCACCTAGGTCATGGAATCCCCCAGGGCTGTCCACTCTCACCTCTTTTGTTTGCTATTAGATCCAGTCCCACAAGAGGTGGTCTAGAATCTAGACCAAAAAGTCTCCTTATATGCTGATGACCTGCTACTCTTTCTCTCAGACCCAGAGACCGCCATGCCCCCAGTATAAGACCTGCTTGAAACGTTTGGGTAAATAGATGGATATAAACTGAACTTTATCCATCCAACCATCCATTTTCTAACATCCTTATACCTAGTGGGGTTGGGAGGTGCTGGTGATATAAACTTAACTTTAATAAAAGTTAATTAATTTGGAACTGTCCCCTCTCTACTGGAATTTTGGAAATCTGTTTTTGACCCCCTTTCTGTAATCACCTCGACCACTGTACAGCCTTCTCCACTCACTGCTTTATTTGGGGTCCTCTCCAAATCTCCAAAAAACTGTTTCTGTCACCCCACCATGCTGACCTTCCTAACACTACTGGCTAGACGTATTATATTGATGAATTGGAAGAATCCTCTCCCACCCACATATTCTCATTGGATAAAAATTGCCCTTTTGTTCATGAAACTGGAAAAATTAGGCAAACTCTCAAAGGCTCTAAAATCACATTTTTAAGAATCTGGTCAACACTTTTGGAGAATGTTATGTCTTTGACACTCAATGTGACCCCATGAGTGGTGCTCCCCTGTTGTAATGGAATGATACACCCTTTATCTAAGTCTTTTGCTATTTGCTACTTTCAACAAAAGTCTATCAAACCAATGCAGCCAGTTTTGCTAATTTTGATTTCCAAGACATAAGAAGGCAGTTCATCATGACTCAGCCTAAGTAATGAAATGACAAACTGTGGTCTGATTTTAATTGTTAATGTGTTTCTTCCTATTGAGCAGTGAAAATAAATAAAAGGTGTTACATGTATTTTCTTACTGGAGGCATTTTAGGGTTTGTTCTGCAGAGCCACAGCTAGTTCCTCTCTTCAGCAGCTCTGTGCCGTTCTGTTGTTGCTTCTCCAAAAATTTTGGACTGATTCTAACAATGGCAAGGGTGGACGTAAAAGTGTATTTTTATTTTATTTTTTTTTTTCAGATTTATATTGTTATTTGTTTCTTTCACCTTTTTTATATTGATATTGTTTAATTGCAAAGATTATTTGTAACATTTTTTGGAGGGGACAATTCTACACTTCTCCAAGATTGGGGTGGGGCCGAACCCTCCCTAACCTCTCTGAGATTTCCACCCCTGGGCATCACTGCTCTATAGAAATAGTTTATGTTGAAGTTCTGAAACTGTTGTGATTATTACTAGAAATCATAAATATGGCGGTGATGTGGTTAGAGTCCAAGTTTTTTAAAGTTTGGTGATCAGTTGAATTATTTAATTTCCCTTTGGGATCAATAAAGTATTTTTGAATTTGAATTTGACTCGCTTGTTCTGGCTTACCTTTTTGTAACATAGCATATCAGTGCTTTGGCTTCATTATTGTTCAAAAGTGAAGTGCCATCTTCTTCAGGAGGAGCACAGTGGCAGGCAGCAGTCATGGCTTTCATGAACACCACCATATTATCCACTGAACTCATCTGTTTTTCTGGGGGGAGGAAGGCAAAGCACAAATAAACTGTAAGTCTACTAGACCTTTTTTTTCTTACTAAAAAAAAGTCAATGTTAGAAGTGTGGATACAACGCAACTCATCAGCTTGAAGAACCAATATTCTGCATTTCCCACCTCTTAGATTTTCCAGCAGTACATGGAGTACAGCCATGGTGAAAGAGATCTGTGTAGGGCTAAACTTGGTATCTTTAGCCCACCAGAATCCAGACAAATAGTACTGAAGGAGGACAGCCTCTCTGATACAGGTCTGGTGGTTTGTGAAACCCAGAATGTTCTCCATTTTACTGCAAATAGAGAATGGATTTAGATTGCACTGTAGTCATGGTAAACAGTCAGTGATAACACTGCTAAAGCAGAATGTTGGTGTGCTAACATTCCCTACTTAATAAAAGAATCTTGGAAAAACAGAACCCATCTTACAGGGAAATTTGTAAGACACTCAGCACAGATGTTTCTGTTCACTGTTCCAGGCTATTGCTCATGGTAGACTGTGCATTTTTTTTGCCTGAGAGCTTCCTGCTTCCAGCTTGAATCTAGTTTGGTGTGGTAGATCCTGGTCTCTATCAAACGGTAAAAATCTGTTTGAAGAGTTTCAGTCAGGCTTCAGGCTCATCACAGCGCTGAAACAGCACTGCTGAAAGTTACAAATGATATTTTCTTGGCTTCAAATAATGGACCTATGTCTGTTCTGGTTTTGCTAGATATCAGTGCTGCTTTTGAAATAGTCAACCACAATATTCTCTTTAAACCAGGGGCAGAGCTTCAGGGGGTCTGGGAGGGCGGTGGGCCCCCAGCCCGGGCATAAAGGGGGCCTGAATGAATAGGATTTCAAGAATCCAAGTTGACTCATGGTTGCTAAAAACTTTACAAAACTGACTGATTGTACTGTAAAATATTGAAGAAAATGTTGTGCTAGCTTTATTTTCACTCTTACATTTAACTTTATGACACGCAAAATTACAAGTGGGTCGTCCATATTGTCTCCAAGTGTATTTTTTGTAAAATTTGACACCAGCTGTCCACCAACATCATTATCAGTCACTTGGCTACAGATGGCAAACTAGGTAGAGCATTTTTACGGACTCAGTTAACACGAGTGGAGCTTTATAGAGCAGCAAAGTGAAAACGATGGGGAAAAAATATTCATATATTTAACTTGCCCCTGTACCTCTTATCACACTTAACAACAGATGAGTCAGTCAGCAGCAGTTCTAACCACCATTCCAGTATAAGTATATTAAAGCTTGTCAAGAAAACTGGTAAGAGTGAATGAGATCTTTCCAGAGCCATGCAAGCAGACCTGAAGGCCTGGGAGACTGCAGCAAATCTTGTATGTTGATTTAACAATGATTATAAAACAGAGTAACCTATGATTGTGATTTATTCTATGAAATATTAAAAGGTTATGGGAACATAAAAGATACTAATGAAAATGAAACAATGTATTTGTAACCAGTACTGAGCTCAATGATTATTGTATAAGTGAAATACATTAGAAATGATTGTAATTAATGATTTATTGATGATTACAGTATATGTAATGGTAAATGGTTAAAGATTATACTGTGTCCGAACTGAGAGACAAGCCTGGACATGTCCAAAACAGGAAGAGGCAGGCAACACCCAAGACAGGAAATGAGGGAAGCAGATGTTCAAGCAGAAAGCAGAAGTTAATGGGCGTTAGCTGAGGTTGGGTAAGGACGGCGCTTTCCAGATTGGGGAAGTTGGCCGGATTGCAGAAAGACTTTCCAAAGTAACTGAATGTTCCGAGTCACGCACACCATTCTCTCTCTCTCCACATACACACCAATGATACAGAAAAGTATAAATAGACTGGACAACGGCACATCGGGGATTCTGATCGCCCCGGTGTCGAGGATTACAACTACGCAGACATCAGCATTCTGGAAGCCGAGAGGAACGGAACTCTTCACACCACAAGAACGGGGCAGGATCCGCAGCCCACAACCTCGGCTTCGGATTGAAAAGTGCTGATCGGGACTCTGCCTAAGGATTTAAAGATTTGCAACGGACTTGGTGGATTGAACAAAGATCACAGGAGTGATAAAGATCTGAGTTTGAAAGAGAACGGTTGGATCTACTTTGTTTCTATTCAAAAGAGGATTTCTTCCTAGGAAGAACAAGACTCTGACCAAGGACACCTTGCCAAAGTCCTAATTTCCATCTGGGTATAATTGATCTGCGTCCTAAAGCCTCTCTCAGTAATAAGTGACACAGTTTAGGGAAATAATTAGGAAGGATTTAGTAGATTCTTATTCAAAATTGATTATGTTGTTTTATTATTGAACTATAACTTTTTAAATTCAATCTGCTTGTCATTTACCCCTGCTAACCGCTTGCTTAATAAAATTACATTAAAATTCTAATAAGGGTTGTGGACATTGAAATTAATTAATTCATTTATAATACTATAGTAAAATCCATGAGCATGATTCTAGAAATGTGGTGGCTTCAGACTTTCCTTTGGTGAGTGAAATAATGACCCTGGGGCTCGATCG
>CAEFZY010053074.1:0-28672 GCA_903066815.1 Brachyrhaphis roseni | reverse complement strand
ATCTTTCACCAGTCTTGCTGTGTGTATTGGTGCTAAAATGAGAGGTGTTTCAGTTTCATTGTCCAACCCCTGTATGTAATTAGTATAAACAATATATATCTTTACATATAAAACTGTCACCATGCCATAACGGTATATCACGGCACAGATAATTTCAAAAAATCAATCTCATTTCCCTCCTTATGTAGAAGCGCACCGCTCCCTGTCAAAAACAACCAATCAGAGACAAGAAGAAGGTCTTAGCGTTATCTATCATGCTCAGTGTGCTAATCACCTAAAAGCAACTTATCGTTACAAAAAAAACCTGTTTATCTGTTGTCGTCCGTGGCTATGCTAACTAGCCTTAGTATTCATGGCAGGCTCTGCTGTGGGGAACTAGCTGTAGCGTAGCAGAAAGCAAGTGGAGGGTGTGAGCAGCTCACGCTCGCTCAGATTGGATGAACAGTGTGTATATTCGGCTCCATCATTCTGCTCATCAAGTCTGACCTGTTACTATGTCCTTGAAAATAAGAGCATAGTCACATCACCATACAGCCATCACTGTAAGGAAACGTGATTGAGTTGGTGTGTTTCTGCCTGACTGCTTGGAGTGTCACTTTAACTGAGATTAGATGAACTTTTTTTTTTTCCCGGTTGGTTACACAGCAGATCTGATGGAAATGCAATGTGTTCTGCATTTGCTGGGTCGCCTCTGTGTCACATTATCACTTTCAGAATGAGTTCATGAGTCCTGCTGTTTGCACACATGGACATGATATGATGTAACGCCAAAGCAACATTTCAGACACACGCTCTCACAGAAAAATAGATGAGCGTTGTTTTTGAAGGAACTGTCTCTTTCACTGGCATATTGTTGCTTACACGCAAATGACTCCCATAAAGAAAAATTTCATTTGCTGCTCTGATGATTTTGTCACATCGAGCATTCACGATCCCAGCTCGTGTTGTCTTTGTTGTTTTTTTTCTGTCATATCATGTAACAGCTGAGTCTCTCTTATCCCTGCATGTCCAAAATAATAAGAACTGTACGCGTCATCGTCCAGCCTGACCTGCCGTGCACTGTACCATATCCCCAGCTCCACTGGGAGCTCCGCTGGGACTATTCGTAATGTGCCTCAGACGGACCCCTGTACTTGAACGGCGTAATCAGTGCCAGAGCAGGATATTAGCTAAATTGCACATGAAAGAAGGGATATTTAAAGGAAGCTCGGGCGCTAAATATTATGATAAATTATGTTCTCATATGAGAGGATACGTAAGGGCTGAACAAGAATAACAGAGGCTCGCACGCAGCAGGAGAGGGGTGTATTTTCAAAAAGCAAGACTGTACCTTTTATTTTGAATAAGATAGAAATGAGAAGCCTGAAGGTCACAAGAGTCACTGTACAACAAAATAGTTGTATTTCTGTCTTTAGCTCTGTCTATTACTGGATGGACTTTGTGTATTTTCTTTGTTTTTCTTTACCATAGAGAGTACATTAGACTCTCTATGGTCTAGAGAGAGTTTAGACGTTTGTCTACCTAAGGCAAACATCTAAGCTCTTTGTCTTAGATAGAACTATTTTTGAAATAAACTTTGTTTACTTTCTTGGTTTTTCTTACCATAGAAAAAGTACTTGTGGCTTACTTCATGAGGTATTTCTGCCATTAAATTTCTGCACGCTCTCTGTTTTTCTTTCAATAGAAAGTATCCCTGACTTCCTGAGTTTGTGTTTCTACATGCCAATCCCGGCTTGAATTATTAACTTTTAATTACTGCTGAAAACTTGATTTTTCCTCCCAATCGAAAGTACCACTGTACAAAGTACCACTTCCTTCCACATTTATATGTGTGTGTTTTCTGTTCCTGACAGAGCTATTGGTGCCATTAACTTTGAGCACTCTATTTGTTCCTCTTTCCAGGAAAAGTATTTCTGGCTCAGTGTTTCTGTAGTTGTATATTTGTCCTGGACGCAGTCATTGATAAAACTAATGCTGGCATTAACTTTGTGTTCCTGCTTTGTTTTTTTTCTGTTCATAGAAAGTACTCTAGGATTTGTGCTTTTGTGTGTAGGCTGGGTTCCATCATTGACTAAGTTATTGCTGTAAGTAGCTGTATTGTTTTTATTTCAATGAAAGAAATAAAGTGTCGGCCACCACTCAAAGCTTTTTGCTCCACATTTGGTTGTAACACGCTCATGAATTTTGAATAAGAAGTAACTTAATGACAGAGTGAAGTAAAAGGAAAATCCAGTTCACCACCTTAGAGCTTGGGTTCGCTGTTGTTCTTCTTCGACGCTGACAGGATTGTTGTTTCCCCTCAACTTTTTCTTACCATCCAATTTCACACGTTGAGCTCAAGGTTTCAGTTCAGCTAATAAGGGGAAGACCAATGCTACTCAAATTATACAAATAAAATAACTTCAACTCAAACAGCTATTTCTTTCAAAAAGACTAAAACAGTTAATCCTGACACTAATACAAAACATGTTCATAACATTTTGGGACAAGATTTTTCTGGGATAGTGAGATTTGAGCTTCTTTCAGAATGAGCAGTTTTATGGCCTCTTGTCACTTTAAATCCGAATAAGCTGATGCTGGCCACGCCCCCTATCTCAAAATGTACACAGGTAGGTGAAAATGGCGGCAAACAACTATGCAACCATACATGTTTGAAAAACAGAAGTGGAGCCTCTTGCACAACCAAAAACATCGCAGCAAATAGTTTCTGAATGGTAAGTCAACAACAAAACACCTATATTTATCAGCAGTCATTGTACAGCGCATAAAGCGGTAAACCAGCTGACCAAACGTCCATTGGCTCAGCTTGGGTTGCTAGGTGATTGCTAGGTAACGGCACAGTGTGTGACTTAACAATTGGACTTTTGTAAACGGCTTATTTTACAGACACACAAAAAAAAACAAAAAAAAAAAACAATAAATCATTGCCAAAAAATGGCTGAGTGTTTTTTTTTTAAAGCTTGGGTTGTTTGTCGAACCAGCTGAGACAGAAAGTATGGAGTGGCCAAGTTTCTTTGCTTGGTTTTCCGTTTTTTCCCCTCTAATTGATGTTCAGGTGTAAATGGTTCCTCCCCCTTGTTGTGAATATGGTTTTATTTCAGGTTCACCGACATATGCTGGTTTTCAGAAATAATGTGAAGTGACATTTCCTTAATTTTTCTTAAAATAAGTTCATATATCTTATTAGAAAAGGTCTTGTTATAAATACTCTAGTTTTAAGATATGTGTGGGTACATTTTGGTTAGATATTTTTTCTTGTTTTGGAAAATCTTGACCAGATAAATTTTTCTTATTTTAAGAAATATATACACTGTTTTTGTATGTTTTAATTGTTTTTGAAAGGGAACTTTTGCAGTGTTCTTATTTTTTTTCCCCTAAGAATCAAATCATGTCTTCATGTAACTCAATTATCATCCACACATTTTGCCCAAGCCCATCTCCTCCTTCTCTCCGACTCCCATCACCTCCACCCATAGGCACTCCTCTCTCCCCACCCCACTCCTCCTTCTCTCCGACTCCCATCACCTCCATCCATAGGCACTCCTCTCTCCCCACCCCACTCCTCCTTTAAAACCTTTCCAAGTGGATACCCCACAGGAAGGGTTTCTCCACAAGGGGAAATAGGTCCCAGATGTTTGTCTTTTGTGTCCCCATAAGCTCCTCCTTGGATGGCGGGCTTGAAGGGTGATTATAGGAGAAGAGGGTGTGTGGGGGGGCATAGTGTGCTGTGTACAAACATTAATACTCACAGCCCAGGAGGGTGAAGAAACTCACAGAGCGGAGGTGAAGGTGAGGAGAAACGCAATGACTGGATCCCTTTGCTGGGCCGGCACAGATATCCAAACACACCAGTTGTGATTGGTCACACCGCTGCGCTCCTACCAGCTGAAGACGTCATCGCAGGGCTTGGAGCTTTTGTTCTTTGATGGAAATTGAGTTGACTGCATTACAAATTTTAAGAAACTTTTTATTTTTTCTCTTTCTCCCTGCTTTTGGACTTCAAAGTTTAAAGCACGACTTCTCTTCAGTGTTTTATTCCTGTCAGTTCAGAACCATCTGGTGTTGAGACACAAATAGACAATACATCTGCCTGTTTTGATATCCAAGCTATTCCTGGTGCGCATAAAAGCCGGCGCACTGTACAGTGATGTATGTTTTCTCCAGAAAGGGTTAATTACGGACCCTCGTGGAAACAGAGCAGAGATGAGAGCGGGGCCTAAGTGTTTAGTGAAACATTATGTCAAGACTCTGACAAGGAAATGAAATGTGCAACATCAATCAGCCTATGAGGATCGAGATCAAACGAGCCTCCACACTCCTGCATCTGGTTCTGTTTGGACAGCCGCACCATTCCCTCCCCCCGCACCCCCTTCCTTTTTCTTCTCTTTTTCCTTTCCCCCTTCCTTATTCTTCTCTCCCTCCATTCCTGCTCTTCTATTCTTCTTTGAGCCGCAACATTCCTGTTGTTAGCTCATTTTTTCCATCACGGTGGCACAGAGCCACACTTTTGCTCAAGGTAAGCAGCAACTCCAGAGACTGAAATCAGCAACAGTGTCTCCCTGTGTTAATGCCGTTCAATACTGCAGTTGATTTGACTTGTTCCATGAATTAAGCCTCACTGTCTCTGTGCACGGTCTTCCTTTGATGATTTGATGATTTTTTTTTTGCTCTCGCTGTCTCTTTCTCTTTAGAGACAATTAAACCCAACAGGCACTGACTTCAGTTTCACAATATGGCTGAAATGTGAACCAGTGCAATCACAGGGCTCATCAAAAACGTCCTGCCCTTTGTGGAAATCACACTCAGGTTTTTGGCTACAAACTCTCAGGCAGCATCTACAGGATGACATGGAAGATGAGGAAAAAAGTCGCAACAGAAGTACCACTTGCTTGTGAATAATACCAGTTTCTTACGCAACATCGTGTTCAAAACTAAATTTAAACCAGCATCGTTCCTGTGGAGACAGATAGATTCGACATAAAAGCCACCACAGATCGTGCTCTCGACGAAAAGTCCAGAATTTCAACAGCAGGAAACTCCCCACACCATGTTCTCCAGCTATCTGGGGATGAGTCACTTTGCTCATGACGCATGTTGGGCATAAATGGTTGCTGCTGGGGAAACTAACAAGGATGCAAGGGCAGATTCACGGACCATTTAGTAATTAAGTCAAATGCACAGATTGAACAAACAGAACCTGACGTCATTTTCCCAGCAGGGTCTACCTGCTGGGACACGACTGGCAACGTGAGGAAAATGTCTTCTAAGTGGCTGCAGACGCTTCGGCGGGTGTGGAAGTGAAACATGTGCTGGCTCCAGCCCCGAGGCGTGGATGGCCCAATTAGATGCTCTCTTACCTCTACTGGCTGAAGTTCTCGAGGGCGGTCACCGAGGTCAGGGGTTGTTTAAGGTCCGACCTTCACTGACTAACTAACGCGAAACTGATGAGTTGGACAGCCTATATTCGTAAAGACGCTAAATGGTTTTAGCAGAGTTTTTCTCGCTTGTACGTCTTAAAGCTGTTGCTGTCTAACATCACGGTTCTCAACCTGTAGCACAAGCCTCTGATGGGAATGATTTGCAAAGGTAAGAGCAAAGAAATAATCTGAGATGTAGAGAAAATATACCAAAAACATAACTTTGAGAATGTTTATGTTTGCATTTGCAGAGACTTCTCAAAACGAAGGTGCAATAAAAAAAACAAAAACCTGACAGTTCCCTGAAGTGGATGACAACAAGCGAGGAGGAAGTGCTGGTGACTATTTATGCTATGTTTCATGTGTCCTAATCCAAATTTTGATCTGGGAATTACATCGAGCTGACAGCTAGATGGATGTATCCAAACCAACACAAACATTTTTTTTTCTTTTTACAAAGTTACATTTTTAACAATCTATACTCTGAAGAAGTCAACGACCACTAGTTAGTAACCCTAAAGATGAGAAAACAGCAGCAAGCAAACGGCGATCCATGCTAATTCACCTCCATGTTTTAAAGGATTTGAATATTTTCAGATTTTTCTATAAATTGAGAAGAAAATGCAGCTTAGGAAGCAGAATACATCACTACTTGACAAGTTATTGGCTGGCATTTGAAAAGAAGCCAATCCAGAAGTGCCTTTCATTTCGCTTGGCACAGATTGGCTGAAGCCTCTGAGGAAATAAGGAAGAGTGTGGATGTTAGCTTCTGCGTTAGCTGCAGTTTCCATTGTGTGCTATAAGGTATATTAAGATATTTAAACTGTTAAAATAGACAGTTAAAAGCAATTGTCAAGGGTGTCTCAAGTATTTGCAGATTAACAATTTAACCTTTTTTTTTTTTTTTTTTTTTTTTTTTTTACCAGAAACTCTATCTGGCAATGGTGCCAAAAAAAAGTAACAGGCCATTTATGTCTACTAATATATCCCTGCATGGCATGAGTATGAACATTTTCGGCTTGATTTTTTTTTTAAGAGCTCAATTCTGCCGAACGGCGTCCATCCGATTAGCTGCTAACCTTCAGCAGATCCTCGCTTCTCTTAATTATCATTTTTACCATGAGACATAACAAAAGACATAATAGTGAAACTAAACAGCTCTCTGTTGTGAGACCACTCTGCCTGCAAGTGTATTTGTGCTAAAAATTTCAAGAGATGCAAAATGTCCAAAGTTTTTTCTTTACTTGGCTCTCAGTAGGTTTCAGATGCAATGTTGCTACATTTTGTGGCTTACCTCCTTCAAATTCCAACTTCAGCTGACGTTTCTGTTTATTTGTCAGACATGGAACTTAGAAATTCAACGTCTGAGCAGAAACGCAACACAAAGAGCACAAAATCTGCTGCATTACACTTTTGAAACACCTGTCATTAATACCCGTTAATAAAAGTTTGAGAGACATTAGTCTAGCAGAGTTATGAAAGCATTGGCAGATCTTTATGTAACTGTCATTTATAAACATAAATTTCTCATATATTTCATAACACACACTTTCCCCTCTGCTGAGATGTGTTTCAGTCCAAATTTTATGAAACTCTGGAGAAACGTGACGCATCCCAAAGTCATTCAGTGCTGGCTCAGATGATTGCAAGATATGGCAATAAAATAAAATAAAAAAAATGATGTGTCTTTCTCCCTCGTACCATAAATCTTCTTCATCCACATAGCTATTATACTGCCTGATCTGTGGTGCATCAGGTTGTTTTCACAGTCTGTGGCCACACAAGCATGACCAAAAATAATGACAAATAGTGTGAATTTGCTAAATGTTAAATAGCAAAAAATTGCAAAGACATCAACAATGTGGAATTTGTGAATGTTTCTGATCTGCCTGACAATTGAACTGTATAATTATCACCATTAAGGACTAAACCATGCATGTGTCAGGAATATAAGGCCTGTCTGGCCATGAAGATGCTGGCGAACTGAAGGTCCAGCCCCAAATCTGGAACCTATAAACCTCAGACATCCCTGCAACATTAGGCACAGTTCTCCTTATTGGCTGAGAGCGCCACTTACCCCCTTTTCTCCATCACCCGCCCAGATAATGTATACTTCCTGCTTTCCTGGCTGTTCCAGGCCAGGCCACACCCTCCGAAAGTCTGCAAAGCCAATGAGGAGCGACCGCAGGCCCGAGGGTTAGCGTTTGGCTATAAAAAAGGCGGAGGTGGACCTGCCTGTCAGAGGACTTCTTGTTGCTCTGTCTGGTCAGCAAAAGGAGGGAATGTAAAAGTGTGACATTTAACAAGGTAAAGCAGGACGCAGGACAGCCGGGGGGGGGGGCCCAGTCTGATGGAGCTTTAGCAACTGTGATTTTGTTGGACGAAGGAGAAAAGCGTGACCTGTTGAGAGTGTCAGTAGACCGTGAAAACGAGCCATACCTAAACCACTCGGCGAAGCGGAGGTTGGACACCGCAATGAGAGAAGAGGTGTCCTGCACCAACTCCCCTGAAGGAGGGCTGGGGGCCAGTGAAGAGGAGCTGGAGAGGGCATCGAAGAAGACCCTCCAACAGGCAAACCGAAAGCGCTCCCCCTACCCAAAGAAGGACAGCCTCAGCCAGACGGAGGAGAGCAGCACCGGCAGCACCAACAGCCTCCTGCCGTCCGGGCCGAAGAGGCTCAAGAAGAGCCCCTCAACCATCGTGTCGTTGGCGCCCACGTCTCTGGGTCCGAGGCCAGAGCCGCCCTTTGAGGAGCTCCACTCCCAGAGGGTAATCGCCAACGTGCGAGAGCGCCAACGCACCCAGTCCCTGAACGACGCATTCGCCTCCCTACGCAAGATCATTCCGACGCTACCCTCAGACAAGCTGAGCAAGATCCAGATCCTGAAGCTGGCCTCACGCTACATCGACTTCCTATACCAGGTGCTGCAGAGCGACGAGATGGACGCCAAGCTGGCCAGCTGCAACTACCTGGCCCACGAGAGACTCAGCTACGCCTTCTCCGTTTGGAGGATGGAGGGGGCCTGGGCCATGTCCACCAGCCACTAGGACCCCTCTAAACTCATCTCATACACCCTCTCGTGTCCACACCTCCACCTCCCTCCCTTCCCAAGCCCTCTGTCTGTGTTTGACCTCTGACCCTCTCAACCTCCTTTTTCTGCATGGTCTGATCTTAACCTTTTTACCTAAAACCTTTGCATACATTTTTTTTCTGTGCTGCACAATGTTCCATTTATCAGCTAAATATATGTTGCTGCAACCACCAACCCTCCCTCCACCTCCACCTCACCTCTGCTGCTCCCTCTTCTCTTCCTCGTCTGCCCCTGAGTTTAGTCCAGAGCAGCGAGTCACAACACTGCGGCTTCTCAGGTAAGAGCAGTACGCACAGACAGACAAGCAGTTACAGACAGGGTAGGATTTTAAAACATATACATACGCAATTGTTTGCTGAGTACAATCTTCCTTACACACTCCAAAATGTCTAATAATTGTTGCAGGGTTTTTTTTAGAGCCTTTCAGCCTGCTAAATAATTAATAACCGAATAAAATACAATTAAGCAAAAATAAATGAATGCAACGTTGAAACGAAAATGTCTTTCATTTAAGAGAAGACTAATTTAGCGTACATTCATGTACACTAAATGTTATGCTACGAAAGACACTGCATTTGAAAAACAAAATGTGATTGGTCTGCCTGACTGAAGTTTTCAAACATTTTAATTTCAGTGCATGTCCAGCCCAAAAAACTTCTAAAAGGAAAAAAAAAAAACTAATAGCATTATATGAAAGTTATCTTTCTCTGAACGTGTAACATGATGACATTTTAAGTTCAAAATCAATCTGAGCAATTAAAAATGTTTCGCAAAGTTTTGTCTCCAAAATATTTTCTTTGTGAAATTAATATATAAAATACTTCATTAGGACTTTATTTAGATTTTTAAAGGCCTCGTTGAGATAATATTGCAACTCTATTAAAAAAAGGAGAGAATTTGCAAATGGAAAAAATGAAGCTGTTGTCACTAATTTGTTCTCAATTTAAAATTGATCAGGTTAATAAAAACCTGTTTGATAGATTAAATTAAACATTTTGAAAATTTGGTCAAATTTCAAGTTTTTTAAAAGAAACATTTCACACCAACTAGAATAAGTATGTATCAGGAAAAATGCAAACGAAAACGTAAATCAAAAAAATCCCATTAGATATTATTTTCATGCCACGTGCAGTGATTTGCAATTTAACAATATATATATATAAATAAGTATATCAGTATGTTTCCATTGCTGCAGAATAATTCCTTTAACAAACTAAAAAATATACTTCTAATATAATAAAGACAAATCTCTTTTATAAAGGTGTTTTTTCCTTTGCTAAGTTTATCTCACCCCCACTACAAACAATAATACCTAGTGCAGTAGCAAGACTCAAAGACAACAGAAAAGCCTTTTTGTTTTCTGTGTTTATGATCTTAAAAAAAAAATAACGATTATCTGCATCATAATCTAACCTCTGGGGCTCCGGTGTTTGACAGAACTCTGATGAATTTAAGACAAATGTTTTCCTTCCAAAATCTCCAGGGTCCAGGAAAAAAGGGTCTGTTTTCCTTTTTTTTGTTTTTTTTGTTTTTCTCAACCACTTCTAACAGACACCAGATTCCTGTACAGGTACAGCATGAGAGAAGAAAGGGAGAGTGAAAAGGAAAAAAAAAAAGAAAGGAAAAAGCACAGGCACATCAGTCCCTCTCCCCCTGCAGCCTTGCCCTCTTTCCTGAGGATCTTGTATCGTGCAATCAGGCCTCGCCGGGGCCCAGACAAGCAGGAACCTTTAGATTGGAACCAGTTGTGAGGTATTAGGGAAGGTGTGTGCACCAGGGTGAGGGTCAGGCTGTGCATGCTAGCGTGTGTGTGTGTGAGAGAGTGTGTGGCTGTGCTTGGAGGTTTAATTGGCATTGCAGGAATGATTGTGTGCATACAGGTAAAAAGAATACACACGTGTTTTTGTATTTTTTTTGTATCTTCCATGTTTCTTTTGTTTTGAAGGAGTTGCAGAAAGGAGAAGCAGTAAAAAAAGAAAAAAAATACATGGCAGCATTTCTATGAAATCATCTCAGAAATCTGTGTTTCTGCTGCTAAGTGACACCCCAAGGTGACTCTTTTCAAGCAGGTGCACACGCCAAAACATCAAACGCAACACGCACAAAACGTACTTCATAGCAAGAAGCAGCGAATCGCAACTTCTTCATGCGATGTCTACCTTTAACGCTGTCCAGGCGCACACGTGCAGCTGGCGGCCATGTGCTCGCTGCAGGTGTTCCACTCTGAGCTGCTTTATTAATCCCTCTGCGGACTCCGCAGCAGACAGACAGACAGACACACACACACGCCGGGACTCATTCAAACTGAGAGAGCACGGCTGAAAACAAGTGTCCTTGAACGCACCTTGACGGTTGCTTCCAGCTCTGCATGTCATCATCACCACCTCTGTGGAAACTGCTGCAGGTAGCCAAGCTTTACCTGCAGCTCTAGAAAGAAAAGGGCTTAAAAGGAGGGAGTAGAGAAAAATGAATTGGCCTTAAAAATAGTTTACACTTTTTATGGTTAGGAAAAAATATGAGATTGCTGCAATTTTATTTTTTCTGAAATCAGCACCTGTACATTTTTGACAACATGAGGTAGGTGATTTGATTACAATATTTGTTGTATTTATTGCAGATTTAATAACAAAAGTAAATGAAAAAAAATGTAGTCAAACTATAATGGGAACAAATTAGTCACCAGCTACAGACGGAGCTCTAAAAATGAAAATTATCCTTGGAATTTAAGTGATGCATGTAAATGTTCATTTCACTAAGAAGAGCATCTGTGAAGCTAAACACCAATTAATAACTGCTTTCACTTATGTTGCTCCCTTACTGATGCTTTCATGGAGCTAACAGTGGAAAAAAAAATTCAAACAGCAAAAGTAGGTATTGTACCCTTCCTGACAATTAGAGTTTATCATCATGAGAAATTAAGATAAGGTTTCTCCCGATGATGATAAATAATTCGATAATGACGGCTGCTCCTTTCCAGTGTCAACACAAGCAGCACACATCAGGTTGCTTAACAAGGCGCTGATGAGGTGAAGCCAGAAGTCGTGATGTAGAGCAGGTCAAGATGACAACCACAACATGCTTTTCTCATTTTGATTGACATTTTCGCTCGAGATGATCAGATTTTCACTTGGACTTTGGGAGAAATAATGCCAGTAGTTTTTAAAGTAACAATAAATTGTACATTTTGCTCAAATTCATGTCTATAAGTAGTAAAATCTGAGAAACTGAACTTTTTTTTTTCTACAGGTGTACTTAAGTGAACTTAAAGATTAACATCATAATTTAATTTATGTAAATTTTACAGGTGGTTTTGAGGTGTTGATTTTATTTTATTTTCCCAGTTAAAAACTACAGATTGTTGGTTTAAATACACAGCCTTTGGTGTGAGTCACTTTAAATTAAACATGCATTCAGTTCAAGGCTCCAAACCAGCAAAATTATAAAGTTGCTTTTATCCACGCGTGTTTTTGTTTGATTTGATCTGCATATAACACAAACAACGTCCTCCATATTTTACGCAGCAACAGAAGCGTGCACACTTCCAGCCACAGTTTGCCGTGTTTTAATGAGCACCATTTTAGGACATGTGGATGTTTGGCTCTGCGTGAGACTTCAATTCTGGGAGGATTGTTCTGTCGGAGTAGAAGAAAACAAAACTCTCTCTATTGTTTATACAATAATCACAAAGCTTCTAACTGCTCCTTCCTCTGCTGAGACTCCTGGCTCCGCTGCGCCCATGTGTGTGTGTGTGTGTGTGTTTTATACGTTTTGGAGTGATCTGCAGTTGGATGCACTTCTGTGCATATCAGATCTCTGGCCTCCGCTCCCGGCTGATCTGGGACCAGATGTAAGGGCCTCTGCGGCTCATCTGCAGTTTCTTTTCAAAACCCACGTCCAGAAACTCGTGGGTTCTGATAGTCATCTTTATTTTTAGGGATTCAAACTAAGAGCTGGATGCAGGTGGGAGGGTTGTGTGTTTGTCTCTGTATGCGCGTGTGTGTGTGTATGTGTGGTGGCCAGAAAGCAGCAAGGACAGAGGACACGTTGGCAATAAAACGCCGCATGACTGAGGCCCCGAATGAATTAGGCTCTGTTAAACACACCTCAGAATGTAGAACTAAAAGGCACAAATAAAATAAAATAATAATTATTAAAAAAAACCTCTCTATTGTGTTGCAAAAAAAAGGTCACATATTTTCACTAAATCTAATTTGTGCTCTCTATTCTTGTGTTGCTTCAAGTCATTCTAGAGACATTAAATACCACATTTTAACTGGAGAGCGAGCTGCAGATGAAATGTTTTGTTGTAGTTTCCGCAAATCGAGACTGTTTGTGCACATATTTCACGGCCCTAGTAATTATCTTTTAACACTTTAGCGTGCAGTACTAACTAACTGTCTGTCTCTCTACTCTCTGCAGAAATCTCCACGACCTGGAATTCCCTAAACTGCAAGGAAGATTCACTCGAAACTTTCAAAAGATTTCTCCTGTTTCTTCCCATCATTATGTGGTTTCTTCCTCCTTTTCTTTCTTTTTTTTTTCCTGGACTTCTGCTCGACTCAAGACAGCAGAACTCAGCGGCGGTTGCTTCAGCAAGTGCCTCTGAGACTCTTTGTGGAGACGTGACAGTGAACTGCAGGACATTTGAAATAATTAGAATAAAAGACAGAAAATAATGACAAGGAAAACAAAAAAACAGCTGGCCTGAGGTGACAATGAAACAAAATGGCTGCTGGATGGAGCGCCTTCGATAACACCGCAATGATAACCGTCATCCCATTTCCCCCCCTGACTCTTCTCTCTTCGGATGACTCACAGCCTGACAGACATTAGGATGACTAATGATAATGGCACAGTGATGGTTAGAGGGCGGTCACAGCCAATTTATGTTTACAGCTAAAATGCTAATAAGCTAATCGCTCTGGCTCTAAAAGGCGGGAATCTGGTGCAGATCTTTTTTGGTTTGCTGCAGTGACCGGATTGCTTTCCTGGTTATTTTTTTTTTTAAACATATCTTGTTTTGGTGTGCGTACACGCTGTTTTACTTAAACCCTGCTTACCGCTTTATTCTGTTTCAAACCACTGATCACAGTTCAGCTAATTGTTTGTTTTATTAGCAGGCTCTGTCTTTAGAGAGTGTTGCAGCTTTGAAATATCTCTGCGAAGCTTAATTAAAAAATAATGCACCAGCAAACCTCTCAGAAAGTGTGCCAAAGTGTTGATGGTGTGATTACAAGCAGAGTAGAGCAGATACATTTGTAACTGTGGGCCCAATTTCTTTTGATCATGTTCCTTTTGTACTGTGTTTTTTTTTTTTTTTTCCATTTGCTTTTCATCATTTGTCTTGTGAACAATAAAGTTTTACTCAGTGCTGTATCAATGTACTGCATTTGTGTTACCCGTTACTTTGCGCTGGTAAAAAACAAAACAAAAAAAACCCCTCAAATACTGGGGCATCTTAGAAATTAGAATATTATCAAAATGTCATTGATTCCATTCAAATTTTCCAACTTGTAGGTCATATAGACTCATTACTGGAATTATTTAAAAATATTTCTGAGAAACAGAAATGTCAACCTAGAACTTGGTTGGGGCTCTTTTTGCATAAACCTTGACCATCAATGCAACATTGGATGGTCAACGTCACTCTGTGCGATTGCTAAGGTGTTAAAGATGCTCACGCTGCTTTATTCATGGCATTCAACTCATCTGCATTGCTGAGTGCCTCCTTCAGGTCAGCAGCCATGATTGTGTAACTCTGAACATAACATTTCTGTTAAATATAATTTGTTGTTCACCTTATAGAATATTCAAATTTTCAAAGAAATTTTATTTTGGTTTTCCATTAATTGTAATGACTGCAAAAAGCCTGAAGCACATCACCCTGATAAACATATACATATCGCTGTTATGTCTATGAATAGAACATAACAGCGACTTAGAGGAAATGAAACAATCATTCAAATGTGTATAAGTTATGTTTATTAAAAATAAAAAACAAAATAGAAAAGTCAAAAAGCAGAAAAAGGGAGGGGGGGAAAGTAAGACCCTATTTACACTATACAAAAAATAAAATCATACAGTCAGTTATCAGTAAACTGGACTTGGCCCCCAGTTTTGTTTAAGCTCCACATGGTTCAGGTCACCTTCACAGGTTGGTCAGTATCACATAAGAATTTGGTCTTAAGGCTTTATATCTGAGCTCAAATACAAAATACAAACTTTCTATTCGTTAAGACAAAAGGATAAGACATGTCATGGTTTTTTTCCACTGAAAGCTATTTCGAGGAGCAGAAAGATGCCGAACGCGGGCCGCTCCGTCCCCGTCATGTGGTTTACACGTTTTTATTACATCAACAAGTACTGGACAGGTGCTGAGCTGCATGTTCAATGTCACACACAGGAAAGAGCGAAAGAGGGGAAGAAAAAACAAACACACTGGTTTTTAGCACCGTCTTAACTGCATTGGACACGCAGAGAGCACTTCAAAGACACCAAATCTGAAAGCATAAATACACGTAATGTCAAATGGATTTGTTTATGTATCTGTGCTTTTGATGCTTTTTGACTGTTTGGAAAGAGAAAAGAAACATTCACAGAGGCTTTGAAGTTCTTTTTTTGGACATGCCAATCTATGGACAGCACATTTTTCTCATAAACTGTGGTTGTGCTTAACCTGTGTCCAATCGCGCTGTACGCACATAATTGATTATATAATCACATACGTTTGGTTTTGTTGCTCCAATTTAGCTGTGCCTTCGTTTGGTCAATGCCTATAAGTGACAGTGAATAGAAAATTACAGATATAAAACACGCATCATGTTGTCTGTATTAAAAATATAAAAGAGTCAGAAAAAGACAGCAGGAATGATTCTCCACAGGAAAAGAAACACCGATCCACTTTACAACGTTTACGACATCAAAGCTCAGATCTCTGAGGGAGGTGTAAGAGCACTTGGTCTATGTGTGGAGCTGTCTTAAAGGCCTTGGGCGTAACAATCATTCAAAATACCAAAATCTGTCTCTTTTTAGCACAGAGTTGAAGCCATATATTTACATACAGTGTGTAAAAAGACAAACTTTTTCTCACCTTTAGACATTTAATCTGACTAAATATTGCCAGTTTGAGGTCACCTAGAATTACTAAAATTATTCTATTAGCAACATGTAAGAAAGAATAATGAAAAGGATGATTTTTATTACCGTCAAATTCAGAAGTTTACATGCACTTCCTTGGTATTTGGTAGGATTCCCTGTAAACATGTAACGCGGGCCAGACATTGTTGGGTCTCCTTACACAAGCTTCTCACAGCTTGCTGGGCATTTGTCCCAGTCATGTTTGTAAACTGCCTTGCTCACTTAGAAGTATAAAGTTTTTCATTTGCGCTTTGTGTTGGCTAGTACAAAACATTCATTTTGTTGTCACCAAGCCATCATGAAACTCAATTTTCCGTTCAGAAGATCCATCCGAGGCCCAGCTTTACTTTTCTCCCTGATGTCTCGAGCTCTTGCTTCAATATTTCAACATGATCATCTCTCTGCATGATCCCGTCTGTTCTATGAAGCGCACCGGTCCCTCCAGCAGCAAAACAGACCCCAGACACCATGCTGCCGACTCGGAACGTCACAGTAGGAGGAGATGGTGTTCTCAGGCCTGATGACTGGATAGTCCACGTTGTTCAAACTCGCACATATATATCTGATTAAACAGATAAACATCTTCATTGAACCTAACAATGAACCAGACCAGGGAAGCCCTCAGTTCTCTATCTGAGGATTTTCCCATGAAGTGTGTTTGAAGCATTGCCTTCAACTACATCCACAGGTCTGCCTCCATTTCACTCAAATACTGACTTAACCAGTCAGAAGCTTATGACGTCATCACCTCGGTTTTCCCAAATGATGTAAAAGCATTTCAAATCTTAGCGTACGTAAACTTCTGAATTTCAAAAAAAAAAAAGGAGAAAGAAATACAAGACTCGGCCAAAGTGGACTTCAGTCATTAGTCAGGCAAAGAACAAACACAGATAACTTTGGGAACAATAACTAACCTGAAACAGGAGAAGTTAAATGTCAGATAGAGAGAAAATATGTCTGCGTCTCTTTTTATACAGGGCGTCTTTGGTTTCGTCTGTGTACAATCTTTAGAGAGCGATCACAACGAACTGGAGCTTTGTTCAAATTCATATCTGTCTTTCATAATATCGACACCCCAGCTGCTTAAGGTATTAGCTCTAAACTGTGACTAATAGCACCAATACGATGGTATTTCTACGTATTTAAGATGTACTTTATAAAAGAATGATGTGTCTTCTTTTATCTGTCAGAGGGTGATAACAATAACTGCAGCTATTTAAACTCCTGCTTCATGTGCTCGGCTGACAGGCCAAGGAAGAAAGAAAGAAAGAAAAAAGAGATTTAAGAAAATATGTGGACACAGAAAACAATATGAAACATATGTATCTCAGATTCCACTGTAGCTTCACTCTGGATCTCTTTAAGAAAATCTCATGCTGACATCCACAGAAATGTGTGCCATATGTCAAAAAAAAAATGAATATTCAAATGAAGTAGAAACTTGAACAAACGAAAATGTTTGATTGTCGTCACGCTTCACGTGCTTCCTGTCCAGTTGCAGAACGATCACAGTGCAAGACGATCAGAATAAACTGATCTTTTCCTTCATTCGATGTTTGTCAAGTGGAGAAAAAAAAAAATCACCTTTCACCTGCCATCCTCCTCCCAGTCGACACAACATTTGCTAAAAAAAAACAAACAAACAAACAAAAACTCAGTGGTCCGTGCAGGTTTCGGCACAATCAGTAACAAATTCTCATCTCTGCTCATGCTACATCCTGTTGCACCAGGTCTTCATTATTCAGTCTTTGGACATATTTTAAGGGTTTTTTTAACTTCAGTGATCAATGTTGCTTTCAGGAAAAGGCAGGAGAAATCTATTGGGGACATGAATGTGGCACGAGATGAAGACTGTTCCTTTGGGAGTGTCTCAGTCAGTGGCCGTGCTGCAGCCAGTAGTAATGCAGGTTTGTATGTTCCAGTGATGATCCAAATGCATATATATATATATATATATATGTATATATATAGATATATCTATATATATATAGATATATATATAAGTGTGTGTGCGTGCGTGCGCATGTTTCCACTGAGTCTGAGTTGAAAGCTTTAATTGGGTCGCTCTTTCCTCAGATGGGTCTTTCATGTTCTTCACATTCTTTCAAGCGGTTTCCTTTAAAAAAGAAAGAGAACGATGTTAGACATAAAATGCAATACTGTTATGTTTAGGTTGTAGATAATTAGAGATGAACTGACTGGAATTTTGCCAATTCTGATAAAAAAAAAACCCACAATACATAGGAAGATAGGCTAAAAAGTATATATTGAATGCTTTCTTTCTTTCTGTTATTGTGCAGTGAACAATCATAAATAATTTATAATTCTAGAAAAAAAACAGCATCACACTGTGTGTCAGAGAGCGAACACTGAAGCAAAATTTTGCTCTTTTAAAACAAAGAGAACCTGTTTACAGAGTTGACATTTTAAGCTGTCATTAGCATCTTAAACCAGTGATTAGTGTGGTTAGCATTACTAAAAGGTTGGCCTTTGTGCGTATTCCATCGAGAATTGGAGCTGTGACATTTACAAAACCAACAAGCTTCATTACCCACAGACGTTGAAAGCTCAAAAGAATAAAACAGTGTGTTCAGTCTTCCTGTTACCTGCAGAACGTCTTGTTCTCTCTTGGTGTCTCACTGTCCAATAAATCAGACTTATCTCGATATGTTAAAAAGTGCAGCTTGTTTCTAAGTTCTTCCTCACAGATTGCTGATTGGATCCAATTTTGAGTTTTAAGTGAGGATAAAACTCAAACTTGGCTAAGCTGATAATAATAGCAATGGTTTTTTTTGTTTTTTTTTATACCTTTCTGATGTGAGGGACCCCATTGACAGGGAGGCGATGGCATTGACCGCCTCGCTGTCCGAGTCTCGCCTGAATCTGTGTCTCTGTGCCTGCAGGTAGGACAGATCCACAGTCGTGGCTGAATCCCTCACACTTTGCCAGAACTCACCTGAGAGAAAAAGGAAAAGATGGACAAGAGGAAGGATACAAGAAAGGGAAAAAAAAAGATTAATGGCTTAAGTCTTGGTTTTATTCCTGTTTTCATCCTGAACTTCTCCTTGAGGGGACACGCCTGAGCTATCCGAAAGTACAACTTGCTGTTTGATCCGCTAGATGTGCATGTTTGATGTGAATATAAGCAAAGACTGTGGTATAAACAGCCTCTGGTCCAAATATCCGTTTTGATAATTTCAGAAATGTAAACTCAGACTAAGTCTGCTCTCTCAAGGCTCACAGTCCTTTGTCACACAACGGGGAAAAATAGAAAATAAAAAGAAATCAGTGACTGTAAATTTGCTTCTCTATAAGTGCGTGTGTTCTGGCTGAGAATACAACTTACATATACTTCACCCCAGGCCTGAATTATGGGCTTAACATTCCTGTGGCTATTCAAATATTTTTAATTAATCTAATTTGGTTGGGATAACATTTGTGTGCAATCAGGAGGGGATGTTGCGGAGGTCGTGTGCCAGAGAAGTGTTTGAAGATAATTGGAGCCAGGGTAGGGGTGTGCATGTGTGTGGGTGTGTGTGTGTGTGTGTGTCTGCTTTGTGGGACGGCTGGAGGGATGGGAGACTGGGATGGAAGGGAGGAGAGGTGGTCAGAGAGCAGAAGCAAAGAGGTCAAAACGTGTTAAATAGAGTGAAAAGGGGAATTGTTACGATTTACTGAGAACAGAAATGCTAAGAAGACAAACTGTTGGGTAAAAACTAGACAGGAAAACAATTAATCGTTAACATAAAACGTTCTGTTGAGGCTTTATTGATCCATATTAACAGTGACTTGAAAGCCTCATTTATATAAGGTATTTATAGGGTTGATATATATAAAAAGAATGTAATCAAATAATATAAGCATACACCTCATTCATCACCAAGGAGTATGAACAATGTGGCCCACATAAATCATCTCCTGAAAAATATTTGTTGATGCAAGCCTGTATATTCCCTTCCAGCCGACTGAGGGGAATTTATCTTCAGCTCCTATTTATTGTGACAGTTGTTGTACAAATTATCTGCAAGGCTTGGAGTTTCTTTGTTAGTGTGCCCTAGACTCATTACAACAGAAATTACTCAATCAGTGCTGCAAAATTCTGCAGGGGAACATAAAGTGACTTACAAAGTATTCATGACTCGTGAACTTTTTCACATTTTGTCGCTTTGGAACCAATATCTTCGCTCCGTTTGGTTGGGATTGTATGTGATACACTAGCTAAACAAAAATTATATATGGTTTGGACTTTTTTTTTGTTTGGGAGCAAAAACCAGAAAACAAATTCAGCCCCTCCAAGTTGATATCTGGTAGCAACAATTTCTGCTGCAAAGACTTGTGGGTATTACCCAAACAGTTTTGAACATTCATAGGCTGGAGTTTTGCTGTTTGTTTAGTGTTTTTGTCTTTTGTCTTTATAGCCTCTTAAAACCTTTGAATGATGGACTTAAAAAAAATGCTCCATCAGAATGTTTAGGATATTTATTTATAACATGTTTAACTCTTACTCAGTTTCCTACCTGCCCTGTTCATGTGTTTCTAGGTCTTTATAATAATGTTTGTTCACCGATGTTCTCAAAATAAATCTCTGAAGCTTTACAAAACGGCTGTATTTAGACTGCTAGAAAGTTCAAATTTTCAAAGCTTTACAAGGGACTCTAATTAAGTACATTTACTCCAAGTACAAGTAATAAGTTTGCTTTATTTGACTGTTTTTCCCTTGTAAATGTTATTCTTCACAGTAAAGTTGATGTTGTCTTTCTCACCCTGGATCTGGACGACTCTCTGCAGAGAGCGCACCGCATTCTCACAGGGCTTTTGGTCCAGCAGTGACTGGGACAGAGGCTCCACCTGAGACACGCCACACAGTTAGTGATCTGAGGACGTGACACACTGCGTTAATCTATGGAATGAGACATGACACGTCTCACCTCCATGCCGAGCAAGGCGCTGACACAGGCTTCAGAGGCATCACAGATGGCTTTGAGGTCGTGGCCCCCCTCCAGAGCGAGGATGACCCGGCCTCCTGCCAGCGACATCAGCTGACGAGTCAAGAAGCCAAAAACTAGTAGAGATCAAACCAAACCAAAAACACACAGGAAAAGGAAACAAAAATTGAGTAAAAGCTTCACTTTTAAATAAGTGTTTGTTTGTTTTTTTAGCTCTTATTGCATCATTATAATGCCAATATGACAGATTTGTGTCATAAAGGTTTCATAAGGAAAAAAGATGTCTGTCAAAAAAATGTGAGACGCATAACAAATATGGGTATTAAACTGTTTTGAGAAACTCGGATGAGTGTACACTGTGCGCTGGCTGCTCCTTACGCTTGGCTGTGACGGTGTATCCTCCCAATGAAGGTTGGTGTCCTTCAACAGCATCGAAGCCGGCGGAGACCAAGACCACATCCGGGGAAAACTCGTGGGCAATAGGCATCACTACAGCCCTGAAGACAAGACAGAGAAAATGGAGAGCTGCTATAGCCCAATCCTTCATGTTCGATAAGAAATCTGAGAGCCCGTTCACCATTTCAACAGGTGATCAGGAGAACTGTTAGGAGTAAATAAAACATAATGATGTGTAAAGAGGAGTAGTCATAATGTGATTGGATTCATTTCAGAGCAGGACGGGAAAAAAAAAAGATTTCTGATGCCAACACAACAAAATTACAACAGGGTCGTTGAACTGATTTCTACTAGAACGTCCATCCAGAGAAGGTCTTATCTGCACTGGTAACTACAAGCATTTACTGGGCTGAACACACTCTTCCATTTTAAAATGATGAAAAGAAAAAAATTATCAAAGGCAAAGCGCCAAGTGCTTGATCTCAGTTCTTGATTCACAGCTGGAAGACAGCCAACCCTAAGAGGTGGTGCACCTCCCAGGTGTAAATGTGTGCAACTGTTTGAATGTGAAGCAGAACCCTGATGATAAAAGAAGAAATGTCTCTTTGTTGTAACTGCAGGAAAAAAAAAAAAAACAGTAAGGATCTGACGGTAGACAGGTGTCAAACACCAAACATGTTTTTCTAAGTGAAAAATACTTGCTATTTTTATATGAGATGTCTGCATATTGTGCACTTTACTGAGCAGAGACCACTTTCCAAGCCTCTCTACTCTCCGTCTTCCTTCCTCTTCTCTCCTGCTGCCAGTTATTTAGCAAGAGCGCATGGCCCATGCCGCGTTTGATTCTCTCTTACTCGCTCTTTTTCTCTCAGCGGCAGTTCAAAGGCATTTGTGCGCGTCTGGTTCCTATTAGGAGCTCGTCCCTCTTCTCACGTCACTGACAGCCAGCCATCTGGGATCCATTGGCCCTAATTACGCCGCCTTTGGATTCCCTAACAATGCACCCCCCACTTCTTCTCTCTTCAGCTGTATTCTCCTTCCCTCCATAAGTTCATTGTTTGTCAGTAACCGGTTGGAAATGAACAGGCGTCAGAGGTGCTACCTGTGATTAGACGCACCTCAGATTTTGGCCATTTTAATAACACGTATAACGTCATGGTTCTTGATCTCGGTAATGATGAGCCCTCTGTTGATTGCAATGGAGTCCCGACCACCACGATCAACCACATGATCTCTTCTGCCACTAATACACACCCCAAAACAGACTCACATCATCAACAACAAACTTCTTTTCCATTTGTAAGAAACACACACATCCTAAAACACCCTGTCATCCAAATTATATATTCATATCGAGCCACAGAACTGGCACAAGTTTAAATAAGCTTAACTGCATTAAGGTGAAATTATGATGCATTCTTTTTTTTTTAACTGTACAGCGTGATGTACACCCCTGACACCCTCACAGTCGACTTCAATTACTCAAACACAATGCTTCTACTTTTTTCTGACATCCAGCAATTGTAATTGTTATTCAGAAAATATGCTTGAACCCAAAATCATATGTGACAAAGGTCCTGCACCAGCAGAATGCGCCTCATTTAGACAACCCTTGTATGATGTAAGCTTCATGGCAAACGTAGAATACAGTACTATACTGTGGTTAGCTGAGGAAGTTTTACACATGAAAGCACTTGCAATTTCCTAAACTGGGTGAAAAATACTAAAGCCAGACGCCTGCTCAGGAAAGGACCAGTTGTTTCTTAATCGGGATCCAGAACTCCAGTAAACACTGGGCATAGTGTTTCAAGACAGCCCATTGGGTCGATGGGATTTTACCAGTATGGGTTAGCTCATTAGCATCTTTCCTGGGATGAGGGGCCCACCCACTGTGTCTGAAGCAAGCACCATGAAGAGCTCACATAGCGTTTTATTCATCTGGTGGCGAGCCAGTGCTGCTGACAGATGCATTCTGTGTTCATTGCAGTGTAGCGCACCACCAAACCACATTCATTCAAGACTAACAGCTGGAATGAAGTGAAGAATTTGGTTGGTGAAAAGGTGTGCTCTGGTAGCACAGAGCTGTAGATCTTTGCATTTAACTCAGCAAAAAGTACTTTTTCACAATTCTCGCCTTTTTCTTTTAACAGCAGTGCAAAACTGGATATTTCTAATCTGTGTACAAGTGATAATGTGATTTAAAGAAGTTCTGCATTGCCTTTCAGTGACACTAAATGGTAAAAGTATTAAGATGCACCTTTAGCTACATGCTCAGAATTTAAATTCTGTTTGCAGTTTTAGGGAGCACCTCCATAAAGAGGGAGTGTTTTGCATTTAAAACTTGTTCAGCATTATAGATGCATGTTTCCCACTAGAACTTCAACTAGTTAATCCAACACTGGAAATAGTGTTGTACATTGTTTGAAAAAGTACTCAAATGTCATGTGTATTTTCAAATTTTTTCATATTGTAACCACACACCTCAATATATTTTGCATGGATTTTACACAGAAAGTTGCACAAAATTGTGAAGTGGAATGGAAAAGGAAACATAGTTAATTTTTTTATACAGAGGAATATATATAAAAAAATTAATAGAGCATATTTTCTCAGCCTTCTGGAGAGGAGAAACTCTCGTTGCTCCTTTTGCAAAATCTCCTAACTCTGATTGGAGTGAGAGCATTTCTAAACATTGATTTTAACCTTTGCTGAATAATTTTAATTGGATTTAGTTCTGGACTTTTACAGTTTTCTTTTTAATTTGTGAATTAGCCAGAGCTAAACATAGCTCTAGCTGTATGTTTAGGATTATTGTCCTATTGGAGGGAGAGCCTCCACCCCAGTTTCCAGTCTTTTGCAGAATATTAAAATGGTTTTGTTTCAGGATTGTCCTGTAATTAGCTCCATCCATCTTCTCATAAACTGTGACCATCTTCGTTCTATTGAAAAGAGGCATCCACTCTATTGTATGCTTCAATTGTAGTCTCATGTGACCAGATCATCTTCTTCCACATGTTTTTCCACATGTTTGTTGTACATGCCTTGCAGAATGGCTATTTTGATAGGTTTGCAGTTGTGCCACACTTTTTACAATTTTAGATGATAAATTGTACCCTGCTCTATGAGGTGAGTGTTCTGTAAAGCTCATTGTTTTGTAATCCAATAGTGCTTTAATCCTTTCTAGCTTCCTCCTGATGCTTTAGTCTTTATGATACAGCTTGTTCATCAATATTCTCCAACAAACTTTTGAGGTCTTCAGAGAATATTTATATTTACATACACATATATGGACTCTTAGGTGAAATTTTAAAGGCAATTGCTCTCATTGGATTGTATTATTTATTCAGAGTAAAGGGATTCAATAGACATGCACAACATTTTTTGTCTGACTAACTATTTAGCAACCATGTATTATTTTGGGCTCTAAAAATGTAGAAACAAAAAGTCAGAATTTCAATATTCTGATTGTAAACAGTAGCAGAGGGTCAGTAATGTCATTTGCTTAAGATATTTGGTGTTAAAGACAATGCAATCATATATACCACATATTAGAAAAAATATATAAAAGTAAAATAACTTCTATCCATACTCCTGCTCTAACAAAGCCTAATTTTCTGTAATAGCAACATTCAGTAATCAAACAGGACTTGCTTTACAACTTAAATATGAATAAACAGTTCAACGAAGAAAAAAGCTCAAAATACGAGAAGGAAATAGCAAAGAAATGTGTACTTACAACACCCATTCAACTTTTTAATTTTGACTAAATCACAATATATTTAATATCTTAATCAATGCATTCCTGTCTGAGTCATCCTTATTCAAACAACACTAGGTCTGATTTAACTCTACAAAAGCTCAATTAGATAAGATGGATGTGGAAAAAACATAGCTGTAAATTTCAGTGACATTAGAAGTCATCATGAGTTGATCAATGTCTATAAAAGAATAACAGATGAACAACTTCTTTACACAAATTAACAAAAGCCTCAATGGTGATTTAAACCAGATTGAGATTGATATAATAGATGTCATAATAATCTAACAAATATAAAAAAAAAAATCAAAGAATGATTATCCTGAACTACCTCCTGGTTTTAAAAAATATTTTGAATTTACCCATTGTAATTATCAATGGGTTCAGTTGTGAAATACTGAACTGAGTGAAAGTGTTGAGGTGTACACCGTAGAATAGACATTTATTCCAAAATAGAATTACTTTTATGTAAATGGACTTGAAACGAGACAAAATACTCTACAGCTAACAGAGAAAACTTTGATTATTTACCTGAATGCAGCCAGGTACTCTGCATCACCCATTGGAGGCTCCAGACCACCAGTCCATCCCACATTGACACTGAAGCCTTTACCCGCTCCTACACCCACCTGGATTAAAGCAGACCAGGAAAACAGTGGGACTGTGAGAAAGAAACAATCACTGAGAATGTAAAAAAAAAAAAAGTAAATAACTCTGAGGGGAAGTTGAGAAACTCCACGACATTGACAGATTCGTATCAAATGCTCGCAAAGTTAGCATTGCTGTTGCAAAACTTTGCGTTGCAGCAACAGAGGGAACGTCGCTGCATCTCTTAAGGCAACATCAGGGAGTGATTATGATTCCTAAATGAAATACGGACGGCTGTTAATTCAACACCCCTGTCCCTCCATTTTGATTTCTATACAGTTTGTCAACTGGCCTTTGTAAATCACTGAGCCAAAGCAGAGCTACAGCCGTTTATAATTCCCAAGCTTTAATGTACAACTTAAATGGGTTAAATGCTGACTGGTCTACAAAAGCCCCCCAGTGTGTTAAGAATATACTATTTACTATAAACTATGATCATATAGGTAAAGTATAATGACTGTCTATTATGAGTTCTGTGTGAGAGTTAACTCAAAATATTGAATTCCATTCTCCACAAATCCTTCTTCATGTTTTGAATGAGACGGATGCCAGCCAGAGTTGATGAAGCTTCCCTCAGGTTGACCTCGTTTACTCGGGGCAGAAAGAGAACAGAGGTCTGGTTCTTGGAAAGAAGTTGAGGATTCCTGTCTCTTGCTCTTTGTAGTCCTGCAAGAAGCCATTTAGCTGTTCCCCAAACCCTTCACCATCAGTCAATGTGTCAGTTTGGAGAGAAATGTTGGAGGTTGATTGACAGCCACTTGGCAACAATGTATGGTAATTTCCTTTGTGTGTGTGAGAGAGAAGGAGAGAGTGAGTGTGAGTGTATGGGTGTGAGAGGATGCTTGAAAGACAAAGAATGCTGATGAGCATCACAGAGAGTCTGTCTCCATTCTTCTCAGTGGATGGGATGTTCGCAGGGCAAACGAAAAACACATGAGGCCTCCTGTCTTCTGCCAACTGTTAATGTACCAGCATGCATGCGCCTGTGCACGCAGTCAGATACACAAGCACATGCACATTAACCAAACATACCATTTCTGCTATAGCTCCGAGTGCATTGCGCTGTTCTTTGTTTTCTGCCTCGCTTTCATGTTTCAGGACTTACTGGACTGAATTAGACCTCACTGGTATTTGTGAGCTACTCCGCGCTCTGTGTTATGATGATGACATCACATCCCTTACCCCATGGAGAGATATATACCTACACAGGGGACAGAGAGACTCCAGAGGTTTACCACACTGCTCCTCAGAGGTTGCGAGTCCACTTCAGGCAAAGCCACATCTAAGCCCAAAAAAGTTTTTTTATATGTGCTTCTCGTGAGATTTTATGGGAGAAAACTGAGTATTATCATGGGGGAAGATGGCAGCATGAGAGGAGGGAATGCGGGAGATTGAATGAGTGGCAAATGTCAGCATGGGTTGGGGTCAATCCAACTGACCGGGGTAGTCATTACACTTGGTTTTGGGTAAGACCACAGGAAGGAAACATAGGCATCTCAATTTCTTGGATTCAGACAGGCATACAACTCAACTTCATACATCCTGCTGAGAGGGCCTGACCTCCAAGACCTCAAAGTTTCTTAGCCAGAAGTATGAACGTAAACATATACACAATGGTTACTAAAACATACAGTAAAACATCTCCATGGTTCTTTCACTGGATAAACATGTTTGAAAAGTGTCCCAAATAAATTGCCACACACACAAAGATGATGCAAGACTTGCAGTAGGTGAGTGAAGACCATGATATTTTAAACTTGCTTTATAAAGCATTCGTACTGAGGGATTATGAGAGAAAAACATAATTGGACAATAACAATCTGAAGTTACAAAATACTTGCTTAAGGATAAAATGCTGGATTTAGAGATGAGTAAATTTAGTCCAAAACTGATAAATGATTTATCTGTCAAAGCTTGAAATGTTTTGTCAGGGGCCAACTAATTAAAGGCATCCATTATCTCATAAGTTTATTTTTAACTTTGGTTTTGTGTTATGTAGATTATTCCTTGACAATAGTACACAATTTTATTTGTCTTCACAGGTACACTGTGAGCTCTTGTGGTCCTTACTGGTTCACTGAACTCAAACAAATACTAGATAAACTTCTGTGTAAAAGCATTCATACCCCTTAAATCTTTCCACATTTTGTTCCATCACAATTATAAACCAGGCTGTATTATATTGGAATTTTATGTAGTAGATCATCATTTAACATAGCAAGTAAATATGAAGAGGAAGTAAAGTTTCTACAAATAAAAATATGAAAAACAAGTATGAATTTGTTCAGCCCTTTTGCTCTGTTATTTGCCCAAAAACCCAGTGTTTTTAGTAGGTGCCTATGTGATAAATAGAGTACATCTGTGTTTAATTCAATCTCAGTATTAATACAGCTGTGCTGTGAAGGTCATTCTGGAATACATCTGTGAAGAAACAGAGCCATGAATATTCTTCATAAATAAGCTTTGCTTAGTCCAGGTTTGCTGTTCGCAGACTGATGCTGTGGATATGTGTTTCTTTAACAGAGACAGTGAAGCTGGTCAGACGTGAATGTGAGGATAAATTAAGCTAAAGACAAAAAAAAAAACATGAAAGGAAACCTGCTAAAAATATGTTAAGAGACAGCCCTTACCTAATGTAACTGAGTGAATTGTTTTTATAATAAAACAAATCTGGCTCTAGATGTGTAAAACTGACAGACAGACCCCATTGAAGTTGCAGTGGAAGGTGATTGTACAAAGAGTTGGTTGAAGAGTGGTGAGGTGCTGGCAGGCTGAATACAAATGTATGTCACACTTTTTACTTTTTTCACATTTTGAAAAGCACTTCTCCTTTTCCTTCACAGTTATGCTTTATTTTGTTCGCGTCCACTAGATAAATTTTTCATAAAATAGATAAAAGGGTTTTGTGGCAACATTACAAAATAGGAACAAGTTCAAAAGGTATTATTACTTTTGATAATATCTGCTGAATCAAGGTCATAAATAATCTACAAAATAAAGAGTTTTATTTTTGTGGGGTTCTATTAGTACAATGTAAATAAAACCATACATAGATACTGTTTAAGTACCTCATTTGGATGTCCACTACCAGGAAAGAAGTTCCCATCATCATAGCGATGCAGAGAGATATACAGAACACTCGGGTCATCATAGAAGGCCTCTTGGGTGCCGTTGCCATGGTGCACATCCTGGACAAGATTTGAGTACATAAGAGTATAACTATAAGTGTGTGTGTGTGTGTGTGTGTGTGTGTGTGTGTGTGTATATATATATATATAT
>CAEFZY010053070.1:0-14198 GCA_903066815.1 Brachyrhaphis roseni | reverse complement strand
TATATATATATATATATAGAATATATTGAATATATTCAATAATAGAAGGAACGTCCCTAAAATAACTGCTATTAAGGACGCAGCCCTGTGCCTCCAACGCCGAACATTTCTCCGTCATGCTGCTAGCATGTGCTTGTTCTAAATAAAAATCAGCACTTTCTTCTTTGATTTCCAATTTTGACTTCCAACGACTTTTGACTTTCTGCTAAAGAGCCGATTGGAAAAAAATCCACAGAAAAGCCGCAGCGGCTGTCAGCCGCATGGTTCAAAACGTGGGGAAAAAGTAGCGGCTTATAGTCCGAAAAATACGGTAATTATGTGTCTCTGCATTCAGTGACTACTTTAATAATAGTGAACATCTTTTCACATTGATGTAATTTGGCTCTATGCAGAAAAATCTGATTTGATTTGATTGATAAAATAATATTTAAGCACACAACTTATCTTGAAGGTTCTATTTATGCGATGCAGGAAAAACTCACAGCGGGCTGTTTGGCTCTGAGTTTCACAAACGTAAGCAGTGTAGAGGATTATAGAGCGGGTTAATGTTTACTGTCTGTAATAAACTCTAATACACGGTTTATGGCTATAAATACTTTTAATCTTTGGAATCGAATAACTTTCTCTTCCGTTATCTGTTTTATTAGACACTAAGAATGGGAACTTTTAGTTTACTTGACATTACCATGTTTTACAAATAAACATAAAGGGTTTTCTGTCTCAACACTAATAGAAAGACAAATATGGAAAGTGAGAAAAGACAAGACTTATTTACCCATTACATAGTTACATCTTAGAGGATTTAATACTTCACATTGTTGGAAATGTAAACAGAAAACATTCTCCCATTACGGATTAATTACAGAGGATTGGAAGAAATTACCCTAATCTAGATTGTGATTAGGTTCATTAGGACAGATATAATGTGGAAGATAAGATAGAGATATAAGGCCTACAAATTCCTTTTAACATTAAGTATTTATGATTTAAACTGAAACCATGACAATTCAAAACTTGTGTCATGCATCAACCCAAAACAAATATATGCAAATGTATATATTTACATGTACTGTGTATATCTGAAATGTTCATCTATGTGCACATCCATAAACTGTTACATGGTGGAAAAAGGTCGTTTTTATTTTAGCATGCGCTCTTGAATTTACACAATTATAATAACTATGCATAAAGTTCACATATCTCAGTAGGCTTTGATTGACATTTGCTTATTTGCATCCATTAATAGAAACCAACGTTTGCAGAGATATTGCAGTTTATCCAAAGGATTTTACTGTGCAAAGTGTGGAACATGGTGTGAAAAAACAAAACTCAGCAGTTTATAATATTTACCGTGAAACAATAAACGTAATCATTGACAAGATGAGAAAGCCGAACATTCGCCAGATTGCAAAAATTTTATTTTCTTCCAAAAATGATGAAAATAACGAAAGGAAACTGGCCGGGCAGAACTATACTCAACAATTGTAGCAACTAATTTAGTGTAATGTCCAAATGTTAATACAGAAAAGTGGAATGATTTCTGAAAAGTAAATAGTAAATGCATAACACTTTTTCTTGTTCAGACATCAAATGCTTTGCACTACATTCATTCATTCACCCATTCATGCACACGTTAACACTCTGCTGGTATAATGACATCAAATGTGAAGTTTTTCATCACATAGACACACTGGTTAAAAAAAATGCATTGCTCTATATAATTATTAACTGTTCTAGACACCATAAACAGGCATTTTGCATGACTTTGTAGAGCAATTCCCATCAGATAACACATTATTTTTATATTCAATATCTTCTGAAATGCTTCACAGATAAATATTTTTCTGCTTGCTGCAGCAATAAATGCTTTTATTGTGCCTGTTAGTTTTGCTGTGTCATATATCTGTTAAATGATTAGTCATCAAATTTTTTGCTGCGTCTTTGTACCACAATAAAAAAAAATTGACACCAGCACATGGAAAGTGGTTATCTGCATGAAGATAATTTTTTTACTGAAGTGTACAGAATCTCTAAAATTATTAGTTTATATTCATCTATGTACGCGTCATTACTTCAGTTCTATTCTGTTTAAGTGAACATATATTCAGTTTACAGGGTGAACTTTTATTTTTCTCCTATACTTCTGCTTTATAGTGTTTGCATCTTTCATAAATATTCTGTATTTGCTTTTTTGGTTTTGATTTTTGTATCAGTTCATCAAACACGTTTTAATACTGGATGAAGCAGAGTAAAAACAAACAAACAAACAAAAAAAGAAATCTAAAACTAGTTAATCCAATGCGAAAAATCTGTTTTCACATAAATCTAAGTCCTAATGACACAGTCAACAGTAACGGCTATTATCAAGAGTTTGAGATAATCTGAAACTTTTAATTTTAATTAAATACAGAAAGAAGAAGTCTGTAAAGGGGCAAACACTTTTTCACAGCACAGTAATTATATGCCACTGTGGTCTTGAAAAGCAAAGTAAATCTGACACTTCCTCCACATACCAATAAATGAAAATAGGGATTCTTATTTGACTATGAATAGTAAATAGTAATAGTTTACATTATCATTATTTACCTGTGTATGGATTGTATATTTGTTTTCATCTTTTTTTTAATCACAAACCTGCTGCAAATGATCAAATTCAAGAAAACTATAATCCACAAAAAGACATTGTGTTCTCTAAACCCTTTATCTGCAACAATTTAAAAACCACCTGCTGCTTTCCTAACACTAAAACCCAAGTTGAAACCCAACCCGTTGATGCTCATTGTACCTAACATCAATAGAACTTTGAAGAACTGGGTTCATGTTAACTTTCTTTAAGGTTTTTGGACCTGCAGAGAACAAAACAGCTGTGTTGGTACATACAATGTTCAATACACACTGAGACGCCAAACATCGCAGAGAACATCGAAGCAGATCAGTAACAGTCAAAACCTTCAGAATTTCCACTTTCATAACACAGATGTAATAATCTGACCTTCTAACAACATTTTATATAACTTCATTACATGATAGTTAACCAACGTTCCCTTGCATAAAAAGAACATGAGTACAATTTAAGAGATATTAAAACATTTTTATGGTCATATAAAACCGCTCACACGTTAAATGTCAGTGAGAAACAACGTTTTTAAACAAGTTTTAAAAGCAACAAGACGGTGTGTAAAGTTGGAGCAGTTCAGAACGGAGGAACTGATGAACTTACAATAAAAGATAATATCAGGTAGTAAAACAAATGAAACTGTCAGCCAGTGGAGCAGGGCCAAAATGCAAGAAATATACTTCTGGTTGCACATTCTGTTTAGAAACTGAACTGCAGCTTTTTGTACCATCTGTAGGCAACCATCAGTAGTCCATCACAGTGATCCAATGTTACGTTTGTTGAAAAATTGTTCTATTTCTCCACACTATTAAGTTTGTCAAAGAAGAATTTTGGCAGCCGAAGAGGTGTGGACGTAAGAGTTAAAGGAGTTTAGGTAGGAAACTGTGAACAAATTTGTGGAATCAGCTGTTGATGGAGGCCTTGTGAATTCAAAACAAGAAAACTGGAGAATCTGACTTCAAATCCTAGAAAACTGTAAGAATTACTTATGATTATGCTGTTATCCAAAGTCTAGCAGAAATATTTTTGGACTTAAAATGTGTCTTATAGCAATTAACTATTTAAAACTGAATAGTTTTAAATCTGACATTATGGTTAAATAAAATTTATTCTGAGGACAATTTGTAAATGAGTAAGATTTTTAATAACTTTTCAGTGTTATTTCTTTGAACGGCCTCTGGAGGGCGCTAGTATATTGTTTTTAGAGGAGACAACAGTTAATTGTACGGATGCATTCAAATATGACAACTAATACAGTGCTCCATATAAATTTCAATAAATAATCATCAAACATAATCTTTGCAAATATTGATTGTGCTTTCTCTGCTCATGCACCTTCTCTATAATGCTGTTTTTAACCCTCCAGCCTTAGAGAAGTAAAGTAACACGATCCCCATAAATGAGAGCTGACAGCGCTAACGCACATCTCCCCAGCTTCCACCTGCTGGGCTACCCACTTTATGGTCTGCAGGTTGACCTGCCTTCCCAACAGGACGCAGCATTATCTCACGGTGGGAGTCTGTTCTGCATGCCCCCTCCTCCCAAGTGCTCAGTGGCAGCGATCAACAAGGGGCCTGTGCAATATCTGAAACTGCAGAGGCTGCTGGGCTGGGGTGTGACTCGAGCTTCGGGGACACACATTTGTTCCAGATTCAAGAAAGGTTTTGAGGTCAAACTGAAGAACTTGCATAAAAGTTTGATGAGTTGCACATGTAGCAAGGACGTAGCATAAGAACCAGCCAGACGGATGACGTAACTTGTATTCTGTTTATTTATTTAATATTAGGTTTATGTCAAAACATAAAACATTGGGTGCATATTCTAACTTCAGTTTGAACTGAGCCAAACCAAAAGTACAAATTCTTTGTTTCACTCTGCAGTGTCAGTTCTTTGTTACTAAAGGAAGAATGCAATGGTTTTATGGGAGATATGTGTGACCAGCATCAGCAGTCATTCATTAGGAAAGCAGAAAACCTCAAGAAATAAAAGTTCTAACATTTAAATACTCTGTTTTATATATTTGATCTGTAAATTTAAATTAATAAGACGTGCAGAAGATGCAGAAATTTTGGGTGTAAATATTTTCCTGTAAAAGAACCATGAGTAAAATAACCCAGCTTCCAAAACACATAAAGCAGAAACGCTCTATTTTTTTTGTAACATTTTTAACACATTACATTTCTTTTACCATTGTCGCCTGTTTAAAAAAAAAAAAAACATTTGCTGATTACTTAAAGTCTGCACAATAAATTATATTGTTAATCAGCCAAGAGGCTGTTGGTAACTGTGTAGGAGCTGCCATCAGGCAGGAGACAGAGCAAACATGTGGAAGAAGATGTTCCGGACAATTGAGATCAAAGTTGATCTTTGCGTCATACACATAAAATGATCATTTAGGAGGAAAACACTCCATCTCCATGGTGAAAAACAAAGGTGGTAGCATCATGCTGCGAGGATGCTGATCTCATTTTATCCCTCTTTTTAAGTCTCTTATAACAATTACAACAAAGTTATGCTTTCTCCATCACTTTTATGTTACATCTGGAATCGTAAGACTCCCTGTGTTATTTTAGAGACCGTAATGGACTCTGACTCCTTAGAAACTACTACCTATTCAGGCCTTCTGTCCAAATTTGATCCAATTTTTTTATTCTTCAACTAAGGTTCTTCCAAATAGATCTTGTTTATTGTTAAGCTGCTGAAGTATATACTTGATTTATTAGATACACCTTGGTGGTACTGTCTCTGACCCCCTTTTCAACTTCGCAGAGGTCTCATTTCTTTGTGGAATAGATTAAACAAGGTGTCTAAAACATTTCTTAAAGATTTTGCTCCAAATTGACATGATAGCATCACATCATTTTGTCAACTCCACAACAACAATAAAAAAAATCTCCTGGTAAAGGTTGAAAATCCCAGCAGATCAGTAGTTTCTGTAACACAAACCAGCCCATCTGACACCAGACAACATGTAACTTTTAAAGTTGCAAGCAGATGTCATCTCAATGGACTTTGCGAGACTGAAGGATCTAGTCTACCTACATTAACATTGTTTCAGTTCAACGCAATCAGATGCAACTTAGATTCCTTTTTATACTCATTTTGATGCTCCGTTCGATCTTTATCAACTCATTTTCGCCATTTCTCGACGCCAGAATTGAGCTGCCACCACGTTGTTGGCCTTTTTGCTATTTGTTTGAACAACAGTTAAACAGCCATAACTAATAAAATGGCTGCATGGTGAGTGATTTCTCCTAAATTCCTACCAATCTAAGGTCTTGTAACATTTTCCAAATGTGCCAAAATGGAGGCACAGTTGCTTTGTTTTCCTGGTTTGTGCAACAAATGAGTCAAAATCATGATTCTGGGTCCAATTATGGTTCAATGATCCAAATGTCAGCTGAAACTTTTTGCACGCTGACTTCATCACAAGAACCATTAACTTAACAATAACACACCAGGTCTTTTCTTTTTTGCAACCTTTTATTTTTATTTTTATTGTAAACCGCAGCAGATGGAGTGAAGTTCCTCATTATGTCTATATTAGCCTCATATGTACAAATAAATAAAACAGGGAACACATTTGCTGCTCTGCAGAACTCCATTCTGCACTGATGCAAAATCCAACTTGATGCTCCACTGTGGCTTTAATTAAATTCTTGCTGGGTGAGAGTCTCCCCTTTGAGCCATGAAAGGAGAATGATTGTGATTGCAAACCACAGCGTGCCATCTTTTCTCTCTGTAGCCTCTGCTGAGAAACCTCATGATGGAGCACCTACTCTGGCGAGGAGTTGTCTTTTTTTTATTCCACACAAAATGTCCGCTGTTCCTGTGTTTGTTGGTTGTGTTTGTGATCAGATCAAATTTTACACTTTTGGATCCAGTTTAGCATAATAATAAAGTTTTACAATTAAACATTTTATTAGGTTACTAGATGTTGCATTTACATCCCAACTCAGGAGAAGTTTATTGCTTAAAGTAGATGGGATTCTGGAATTAGTTCCAAGTAACGTAAGAAGGATTATTTTTAATCCAAAAGTAGAAATGTGATACTTGAAGAATGTCTCCATCTGAGCTGTTGGAACCACCACATTCTGCTTTATAGATCAGAAGATGTGTTGTATTCTAGGGTTGTATGTAATGCTAACAAACTTGATGCAAAGAGAAATACTTTATGGTAGGGCTGCTCAATATATCAAAAATATCTTCATTGCAATATCAGTTTGTGCAATATTCATATCAGAACATTCTGTTTAGAGTAAAATAACTGTTGGCTAATTTATTCCAAGTCTGATGAACTTGCTGAAGGTCACCGAGTGATGGAAGCAGATGAGGAGAGGAAAGAAGAAAATAGACAAGGAAGGAAACTGATATTATTGTCATCACAATATTTACCAATATTATTACCAGTGTAAGATTTTCTATTATCATGCAGCTGTAATAATAAGACACGTCAGTGTTAGAGCACAATTATCATGGCTTATTGCGTTCATTGTGTTTTCTCATTCATCTGTTTTATAGACAAGCCTTTATCTTCTTAAGACCTTTTAGTAAACTTTCAGCAGTTTCTCTCATGGTCGCTCTGGTCAGCCTTGGCAAATATAAATTTCTTTGACATCCCTGAGTCTAACATGTTGACAGAGACTGTATCTGACCTTTTAATCATATTTACTAAAATAAAACCCTCAAATGTGTTGCTTGGATCTTTCGGCTTTAGCCGATAACCATTTTTTGTATAAGTAAAAGTATGATGATAAATGGTTATTTTATCATCACACGTTAGTCATATGTTCCCTTTAATAATGAAATATATGCAGAGAGACTTAGAGTGAACCCTCATATAATTACTGAGAAAAAAAAAACACTTGTAAAGTCAGTTATATGTTAATATATTATATCTGTAATGAAAATCTACGTTTTGAATTTAATTGGTTTTGTTTAAAAATATTTCTTTGTCTGGTTTTCTTCTGGTTCATGGCAATTGACAAACTTCTGGTGCCATACCACCCCCTTGTGGCAGCAATGCCACATTACGTCCAGGTGAAGCCACAGGCAGTCCAAACACTAAATATGAAAATCACAAAAGTGTTAAAGCTTCAAGTGGTGGTTTGGAAAGCAGTTATTTAAAAATGCCAACATTAAAATTTGTGTTTTGTCACAGACATGTGATAATTACAGATTTTTTTTTCTGGCAGGAGAATCAAAGTCTTCCACCCCTGCAACAAACATCCACTTGCCCATAAAATGCTTTGAGTTATGTTCAAACCCAGGTTAATTAGTTGAAAAGAAAAAAAAAAATCTAAATCTCAACTATTTTTATACCCAAATTGACCAAAGTTGTCACCTTAAAGTAAAAGAAAAGTGGTTACAAGACTGCAATTATATTCACAAAAGTCTGTTTGAAGGAGTTCAGGATTGGCAGCATATAGCTGTCTGGCTCAGGGTTCTGTATTGCAATATCGATACACAAATCACAATAAAGAACATTTCTAATGTGGATAAAATGACAACACCATGTGTTGTTCATTTTAAAAGCCAATTTGCATTTAAATGTAACAGAGAACAAGTAAAGTTTCCAATAATGGGATGTGTGTGCTTGGGTGAAAATGGCTGTAGTGTAAACAGTTTTATGACTAGAAAAGCATTCAAATTCAGTCCACTAATATCACAACATAATAGTCTCTTATTTTTACATTTATTTTTTGTGAATAATTATTAACTTTTTACTTTATTCTATTATCTTTTGTGTTTCATCTTGTTTTATTTGATGTATTTTAGACGTTTTATTCTATTTCACCCAATGTATTTCGCTTTGGTTATGGTAAAGGTCTATATAAATAAATGTATTATTCTTACTATTATGTAAATACATTTTAAAATCCCTTCAAAGTTAACATTGGATTGAATTTTTGATTCATTTTGATTAATTAAAATTTTTATTATTCATAATATAATCTTTTAAATGACAATAAATTAAGTACTTAAGTATTTATAGCAAATAAATACTTAAGTTATTTACCATCTTATGGTAACGTCATTAAACAATAGTGATTACAAAGTGGAAGGTAATAAGAGCTAACATACTGCATCTCTACAAGTGGATAGAAATGATTGCAAAGTACAAAATCCATTTTTAAATATATTCCTTCAGTTGTTGAAATCTGAGTTTGACAGAATGCTTCATGTTATGAGTAGGAATCATCTGCTGTTGCAAACCACTATCATATTGAACGATATTGGCTGGCATCACTGTTTTCTTTCTAAACCTTTTCTTTTCCATGCGGAGTGAGTGGTGGCTCCGCTAACAGGATGTTGTTCGGCTCCAGTTTGAGGCCACTGCTGCGTTAGGAGGCACACCTCCAGAGGAATCCTTGCGTCCATGTCTGAAATCCCTCTATGCTTTTATTGAGATCATTATCGCAAATATTGCCTCTGACAGAATCAATTTCCTTGTTTTGAGCTCTGCAGCGCCGTATCTGTTAAATGTCGGCTTCTTCCTCTGAGAATCCCTCTTTGCAGGCCTCTGCACAGAATAAAGCAGGAATGGAAAGTGGAGCAGGAAATTGAAAAGAGGGTTCCTGTTGTGTTGTGGAGACTGCTGTGCCTACTGCTATTTCCTCTGAACATGCCAGCATGGTGGATTTGCCAGATGTATGAGTTTGTGCCCCATCTAATAACCCTAACGGCCCTTGAGGGGAAAATTCTGGTCAGAGACGTTCTCCTGCATTGTTGCCGTTTCAAAGCTCCATTACATTTTATAGCTGTGGCACTGACGTGGTATGTAATTTGGCATCTTTGGTCCATCTTGGCTGCTTCTGTGCAGGCTGGTTGGCGGCGGCACTTCAAAGGACATGAAGGAGGATGCACAGAGCAGCTGGCGTGCAGCTTGGTGTTTCCATGTGGCTTACAGGGAGCTCACAAATGTTTACTGAAGGCCACAAATGGTTTAGAGCTTCTGCTGATTATAACACTTCACTTTTAGAAGTGGAAAGATGAACTCGCACAATCTGTTTTTGTTTCGGTTTTTACGCAAACAGAAGCAGCCACAATGGCTGAGAGCAAGAATGAAGTCGGATCGGATGAAGGAGAAGTGTCAAAAACGCTCCCTGAAAATCAGGTGTGGAACTACGCACACACCGAAAAGGTCTGAACAACTTTGTCTGGAAGGTTGACTTGTTAGACACTTCTAATTAGGTCTGGGTGTTTGGTGTGCCGCTGGTCTCCAGGAAACAATTTGCAGCAGCTCCACCATGATAGGATGTAGACCTCTATTCTCCCACCAGGCCCACTCACCCTGCTGGGTAAAACATGTGCTTCTGGCTCCTCACGTTGCAAAACAAACCAACAAACAGCGACTTCCAGGCTCACCAGATACACATCCAATTCATTCCTGCAGCATAAACTTTAGAATATGCAAAAGTTTTTGTACTCTTATAAGATTTTGAGATTTGGTAATATAACAACAATAAACTATTTGTTTCCTTCATGACCAGGCCAGGTAAAATAAAATCATTCCAATCTTCCGCTCCTATTTTATTCTTTATTTATGTGTAAATAAATATATACTAGCACATCTAACATAAATTGAATGTTGTGTAAAAGTATAATAATAGAGGAGGTGACACTCATTTCACCTCCTCAATTATGCAGAATCATCCCGCATAATTTTGCTGATTGTTGCTTGCAGATGAAGAAACCCTGATATTCAGTGTCAGAAAATTTGAATAGTGTGAAAAAGGTCATTAAAGGAAACTCTTGATGTCACACCCTAATTAGCTAATTAACTCAAAACACCTGCAAAGGTTCTCACTCTGGGTCAGTAGACTACACAATGACGGGGAAAACGGCTGACTTGACAGTCATGGATGCTCCCACAAAAGGTCATTGCTGAAGAAGCTTGTTAGTCACAGAGTTCTGTATCTAAGTACATTAGCAGAAAAGTTGAGTTTAAAGAAGAAGTTTGGCAGGAAATGGTGCACCAGCAACAGGGAGAACCACAGCCCTGAGAAGACTGTCAAGCGAAATTGACTCCAGAAACACAGACTAATATAAAACCTGGACTGCAAATGTCAAATTTTCCATGTCAAGCTATTCCCTGGGCTTAGGAGAACTTGGATTAATGTAAATTCTGCATTTTATTTGGAAATCAAGCTCCCAGGGTGATTATATTTTGGGTTTCCTTTCACTGTAAATCATTCTTTTAAAATTTCAAAATTTAAAAGCTTAAGATATTTCAAATGTTACTATATCGTGTGATGACTATCTACAAAATGCCCTTTTCACTATGACTGGAGAGAAATATTGCACTTTATTTTTTTGAGATCTACAAGTACATATCCAGTGTATGTCAATAGTACACACATTATTCTCAGTGAGATAATCTAAAAATGTGTTTATGACATAAATTACTCCTATGCATGTCTGATAGTAACACAGAAACACAAATAAAACTTAACTGTAACAAGAACTACTAACACTTCACAATAATGTATTCTATTTACTCAGAAATTCGATCCAAATCAATGCATCAGTTTAATGAAACAACATTCACTTGATTATTTATTTTATGTTGTTCGAGGTCCACTCCACAACAAGTGCAGGCAGAAGTTGAGTTCTCATTTTGCTAACTGAAGCACTTATTTAATCAGCGACAAAGGTGGAACCTGCAGGGAAACTTTGGATGAAATTAACTTGAGTGGCACTCAGTTTTATAGCTCACATCTCAAACCAAACACCTGATTTACTGTGACGGCTTTTACAATTGAAGCGATAGATTCTAAAATGTTAAATACTGTCCAGTACTTTGATACCCAACAAAAAATAAGATTTGCATAACAAAGGCGTTATTCTATCTATTAAATGATTCAATGTGCTGCACTGTTTCCTTGCAACTCCAGTCTCAGCCTGGGATCCCTCTGCATGGAGTTTGCATATTCTCCCCATACCTGCATTGTGTATCTCAGGGTACTTTGGGTTTATTCCACAGTCCAAAAATATTCATGTTAGGTTAATTGGTTTCTTTAAGTTTCCCTTAGATGTGGATGTGTACAAGTATTTAAGGTATAGACTATATGGATTAAAAAAAAAAAAAGTCTGAAATATTTCTTTAAGTGTTGCTGCAAATATTTTTGGATTCCCCCTTTAGTCTAACGAGCATCTAACCGGTGTGTAATAACCTTAAATGTTTATGGAGGTTTCTGAATCCAACATGAAATTATTCAAATAACATCAAACGAGGCCTGACAGGCTTTCTCTGCTGACCTTCTGATGATGAACAGGTGAACAAAAGTATAATCCTTTTTAGTTCTTGGTTTCATGCAGTTTTTATTTTATTACTTAAGTCATGCATCAGTGAGCTACTCCCTATGAGTAAAATCAGCACAATGTGTCTCCTTATTCAGCCAAAGTTATATAATAGAAGATAATCCACTGTTTCCACAGTAATGCTGCTCACTCATAGTGTGGAAATTACCTTTTCCACCCGGCTGTCATTCCTCAACTTCCCTGTTGTTGTGTGTTCAAGTATTAGAGCTGAATTCTGTTTAGCTTACAGTCGGAGGACTTTGAGCTCACATTTAATTCACTTTCAGGTTTTTAGAGGAGGATTATTATGCAAGTTTGAAGTCTGGAACCCAAAGATGATTGTTTCAGGTTCTATGAAATATTACGTTTTTTAGGGAGACAGAGGCCCAATTTCAAGGTGCTAAATTGTGGAGTCAAATTTCCTTTTAAGTCATATTTTAATAAACAGCATTTTAATAACATCCAAAGGGAACATAGTTACTTGATTGTGCTATAACATAAAACTATGTGGCTGAAAGACATGTAATACTGCCCCTTTAAATCTAATACGTAAGAACCTGACAGTTTACAATTTCTGATTAAAAGAAGGATTTGCTTCATGTCTTCGGAAGATAACCGAATCACCTGGATCATTGTTATCTAAATGTAATCACTCTTGTGACACGTGTATGACTTGGACATATGACCTGGCACATTCAAAGCAACCCTTGTTGTCTGGGGACTCTGATGGAATCCCTGAAGTTGGACACATTTGAGCTCCTGCAGCCATGGTTGGCTTGGTTTAACAGGATTGCCAGGCGTTTTGTTCCTTGGATACTGATAATCCTCCTTATCCATTCGCTGCACCTGAAGCTTTGGTGGAGGGATCTTCAGTACAGCAAGCTGTTGCTGTCATCTGTTGGTTACGCCTCCTTTAAGCCTGTTGAGAGGCAAAAGGAAAATGAAATAATACAAAATTCTACATCCTAAAACACTTTTCATGTTGTTGCATGCTTTTTCTTTTACTTACAACAGGAAAGCTGGTCACTGGAAATCTTCACAAGCGGGTTAATTAACCTACTTGAGAAGAAAAAGGCTAAAGACTCAGGAAACTTGACTAATGATAAAGCAGTGTGAAAACATGCAAGAAGAAATAGAAATGTCTAATAACCGAGGAATAACCGGAAATACAACTAAACACAATGAAACACTAAGAAAACAGAGATTCCAGGAACAAAACACAGATTCCTCATGACAGTAATCTTTTCAAATCAATAGACAGGAATCAGCACATTCCCACTAATATCTCACAGATCCTGTGGCAATACACCTGGGACCTCAGTCTGGCATGTTTCAATCAGAAGGTGCAGCCAAGAGCTAAAAGATCAGACCATATTGGGATAATGTCACCGCCGCGTTATGACAAAGCTGAGACTTGAGGCAGTGGCAGCAGTGTTGGAGCTCCTCTAAACTGTCTACAGGGATTTTCTTCATGATCTCCTAAACAATTCCAACTTACATCTTCATTCAGTTGGAAGACCTTATTCTTATTTCAGGCCTGTGTGTCTTCATGCACAACTCGCCATGTGTTCTGAAAAGCCAGGAAACTCTCACATATAACGGAGTATTCTTATTGGGGCCTGCTATAGCAATACGTAAAACAGTGTCTAATTGTCACCGTATTGTGTCAGTTAGACACAAAACAGAGGTAGAACCTTGTCTGCCCCTCTGTGTCTCACTCACACAGGACAGTTTTTAGAGAGGATTAATTACCATAGCAATAGAACAGAGTACAGCAAAGATGTAGAGAACTACAGAGATGGCAGAACACTCAGATAGTGCAGGAGAGGGCTGAGCAGAATTTTAGAACTACAGAACCTGTATTAAGTGATGGCAGAAGAGCAAAGGAAGTAAGTTCCATAGGACTCATGAAACTTGTTGTATGGGATGAAAGGGTAAAAAGATTAGACAGGTTTCCTGTTTGCAGGTTTCTCTCCGGGTGCTCCGGCTTCCTGCACAGTCTAAAATCATGACTGTTTGGTTAATTGGCCTCTAAATTCTCTTTAGGTGTGAATAAAACATTAAAGTCCTGGGTTTAATCCCCTCTCTTATAACCCTCTTTACTAGAGCTTTATTTCAGAATAAAGGCTCAGAAATAAATTTATTTCTGACATTTAATTACAAAATGTCAGAAATAAAATAAGATATCAAAAAGGAATTTCCTGTTTGCAGGTTTCTCTCTGGGCGCTCCGGCTTCCTGCCACAGTTTAAAATCATGACTGTAAACACCATATATATA
>CAEFZY010053063.1:0-11558 GCA_903066815.1 Brachyrhaphis roseni | reverse complement strand
AGTTTGGATAAGGCTTCCTATCAAGCTATAAGAATGTTGGAAAACATGCTAACAAAATGCCTCAGACCTGCAGCCAAATAGGCGGTTCTAGACACAGGATAACAGAAGTGGCTCTTTGGCCACTTGTACAAGTTTATGTCGGTGGGGGTGGGTGACGTGACATGACATGCTCAAAAATATGTAGTTGCGCCCCTGAGTGCGCACACCTGATGTTGCTCACAGTGGTCCTCAGTGTGCTCAGGGAGGCTGTGTGTATGCCCAGCTACATGAAAAATTAGAGGGAACATTGGTGTCCATATTCAGTATTCAGCTTCTCTGAGTCAATACTTTGTAAAATCACCTTTCACTGCAGAGACAGCTGCAAGTGAAAGATGTTTCTACCAGCTTTGCACATTTAGAGACTGAAAATGATGCGGATTCTAATTTGCACAACAACTTAAGCTCAGCCAGTCCCATCAACCATTCATTGTCCCATCAGCTCTGACCTGCTCCCCCCTTCCCTAATGAAGAAAATAATTCCTTCAGCGAAATGCAGCTGCACACACATCTCACTGTGAGAATAGTGTATTCAGGGTAGTATGCAGTGTTAGGGTTTAGATGTAACAACCTCATTTTGTGCTGAGTTACCTTCTGAAAGGGACTTTGTAATATACTGCTCTCTTCTTGAGAGTAATGCAGGACCATAAGGTCAAATAGTTGACTCTTTCAACTATTTGCACTTATGCATGGAAACATGTAAGCTTACTAGTGAACTGATGTTCTCTAGTAAGAAAATCTTTCAAACTAAAAGATAATTGTATATAGACGCTTGTGTGAGAAGTAAGCAGTGTAGAGTTCAGTCAATGAGGTCTTTTTTCTGTAAAGAAAAACTGGAGGTCCTTATTTGAAGATGAAAGCAGCACAAGCTGGTTGTATAATTCCTTTTTTAAAATCTGACTGAAATCAACAAATTTACTGGCAATTTTATTTACAGCCTCAGACAAAGAGAACACCAGGCGCCGTCATCAGGAGTTTATGGAAAACCTGCAAGACTTTGGGTCCTGACGAATCCAACTCAGAGAAAACTGAGGAAGAATTAGCGGAGAGGAGGCAGTGTAAGCAACCTTTAAGTTATGTGTGTACAATTTGCAACTAATAGCACATGGATGTAGAATTAATAAAGTAACTGGGTGAAGCTAGAAGAATGTGTTACAGCACTTTGACCAAGATTATACGTTAATGGATGTGACTCATCTTCCAGCAATATGCATGGATCTGAGTCAGACTCTAAGGACAACGCAGCTACTCTTAAACTTCCATGGTGGTCAGCCGGTTTTCATTCTAAGGCCACCGACTGATCTGGTTAACTTCCCTCGCCCCCGATGGCCAGTAGAGTGTGAAGTCATCAACGACAGCATCCAGCACATAGGTCACATTTCATTCTATTTGACTTTTACCACTTGGTTGGATGGACCAATTACTCAGACAGGGATTGTTTTTTTTTTTTTTCTGTTTGTTTTTTTTAGAATGGGAGCCACCAGAGCCAGAGCCCTTTTATAAGCCCTCCAACAAGGAGTCCCTCATTCCAGCTGATGATGGGCCAGGGAATGTGGTGTATTGCTCGGACTTTGGTAACTATGGGTTTGGTTTGGACAGTCATCATGACACCTAAGAACATACCAGACAGTTACACACACTCTATTAAATCACACATAACAATTTTCACGACAGAAAAATTAGAATGATTTTCAGTGATTATGATGGCTTTAAATCATTTTGGAAACCTCTTATGATTATGTCATTATGTCACAAACTTCTGATTGGCCAATTTAAACTAGAGTCAAGTGGAGGCACATGTGGATAGATTTTTAGGCAATTTTAATATGTTCGTTGCCTGTTTTTCATGCATTTGGAAATTCTATTTAGCAAATAGAAACATATGATCTAAAATAGGAACACCGTAGAGTAATTTAATCTCTATGAGAAACAATGAGGAGAAAATAAGGATGTTTGTGTTTTTAAAAGTTGTATGTAAACATCTTTCTAATGTAGAGACCCCATATAACCCAAGGGCCAAAAGCAGTCGTAAGCAGTCAGGGGGGATTCATGGAATAGATCATCCATAAACCGTGCAAAATTTTGAGATAGAAGCAAAATAATAAATGGGTTTAAATTATTTTCTAAATACATTTTAGTTCTGGTTGTAAATAATGTAGAAATGTTCAACAGGGATATGAGTTCTTTCTCAAAGAGCTTTACATTGTCTTATTATCAATTTATTTTACAGAGCACCATCATTTTTAATTCTGTTTCTTCTTTTCATATCTTTCTTAATCATTTAAGCCATAAAGCATTTATATTTCACCTGCTCTCGTGTTGGAGGAAGCAGGGGCTCCACCAGTTGTGCCAAGTTTCTTGTCACACCCCCAGATATTACTCTTGAATTTGAATCGCGCTTCGAAAGTGGCAACCTTCAGAAGGCTGTCCAAGTGTGAGTCTCTTCACTCTTGGCTTATTTTGTTTGTTATCCAGCTTTTACCTTTTACCCTCGAAAGTTTGTATCAATGTGACAACAATTGAACTCTGTATTCTCGTTTTTCTTGCTTGTTCAGGGGCTCCTTCGACTATGAGCTCACGCTGCGTACAGACATGTACACTGAGAAGCACACGCAGTGGTTTTACTTCAGGTTGAGGAATATGAAGGCTAAAGTGATGTACCGCTTCACCATAACCAACTTGATGAAGGCGAGCAGTCTGTATTCCCTTGGCATGAGGCCGCTCCTGTACTCCGAGAGAGCAGCGAAGGAAAATGGAGTTGGTTGGCATCGAGCAGGGTCCAACATCAGATACTATCAGAACTGCAGCGAGGTAGCATCAGGATCCGCTTTCGGACCACTTAATGTTTGCACATTCTGTTACATTACATGGCAACAAACAATAGCACGTATTTACCGTATGTAGATAAAGTTATTTTTTAAAGAAGTGTTTTAAATATGAACTTGACAGGATGGCTGTTTTTAACAGATATGTTTTACGCAAGGTTTTGATTTTCTTTGGGATGTGTTAACACGCTGCAAATTATGTGGGTTTTTTTAACCTTCATTCTAGAATTGCCACCTGTTTATGTAAAATTTATAAAACTCAACAAATTATGTATTTTCCACAAGCAATGTAGGTTTTACAGCTCTAATCTGGACAGATCTGATGTACCAATTTCAAACAACTTTAATGGTGTGTCTGGGCAGGATACAAATGAGAACAATGATGCCGGCGTCCGCCTGTACTCGCTCACCTGGACTCTCCGGTTCCCCTATGACTCAGACACGTGCTACCTGGCCCACTGCTACCCCTACACGTATTCACGGCTGCAGGACTACCTGAAGCAGATCATCTCCAATCCAGCAGTAGCACTGTACTGCGAAGTGAGGACGCTGTGCCAAAGTCTTGCAGGGAACGCCGTCTATGTTATTACCATCACATCTAGAGGGACCAGCCGGAAGGAGGTGAGAAACAAGAAGGCTGTGGTGGTGACAGCGCGAGTCCATCCAGGGGAAACCAATGGGTCCTGGATGATGGAGGGATTTTTAGACTTTCTGCTTGGAGACTCAGATGATGCTCAAGTTCTCAGGGATAACTTTGTTTTCAAGGTGCGAAATTCATTTTTGTCAGCTGCAATCCAGTTATTCCAAAATGCTTTGAAACGTCTCTGTCCTAATTTGTTTTTATGTTCCCCCGCCTCCCACTGAGTTAATTGCAGGTCGTGCCGATGTTGAACCCAGATGGTGTTGTGGTGGGAAACTACAGGTGCTCACTGGCAGGCAGGGACCTCAACAGAAACTATAAAACGTTGCTGAAGGATTCTTTTCCATGTGTTTGGTACACCAGGAACATGGTTGAAAGGTAATAATGCAAACGGAGCCCCAACCAACTATTAAATGCATTGGGGAAAATATGTTCTTCAGAAGCCTGGCATTTCTGTTTAGAATATTCCTTCTTTTATTAATCACAAGTGTATATTGTAAATTTCCAAGAAACGAAAATTTGGGTTTTCTTGAGCCAAAATAGAATATCTTGTTCACTGATTACCCTCTGTGTATTTAGTGCCACCTGTGTTCCTTGTTCTTTGTCGGGTCCTTGCCGTCAAGTCTGCTGTCAGCTGTGTTTGCTGTCCAGTTGCTATCAGCTCTGAGATTTTAGCTTTTGCTCTTTTGTGCTGCCTGGACTTTGGATTGTTGTATATATCTTCATTAAATCATCATTTCGTTCTACATTCCTTGGTCCTCGGCGTCTTCCTCACCACCAACTACCGCATTTCATGACAAATCTATTATGAACTTCTTCCTGTTTTACTATTCTCTCTCTGTAGACTTATGGCTGAGACAGAAGTAGTTCTTTACTGTGATTTTCACGGCCACAACCGCAAAAACAATGTGTTCATGTATGGATGTGACAACCACAGCAAGCTGTTCAAGTTTCAAGAGAGGGTCTTTCCGCTAATGATGAGCAAGAATGCAAGCAATAAGGTAACCTTACGAATATTTCGGCAGAGTCTTAGGAACAAAAGCTTTAAACACTGCAAACATATTTCTTCATATTTGTGATTCATCTGAGGAAAGTATGTTCAGTATCAACATCTGAATCATTCTCTCAGTTCTCCTATAGGAGCTGTAGGTTCAAGGTGCAGAAGAGCAAGGAGGGAACAGGGCGGATCGTAATGTGGAGACTGGGCATCAAGAACAGCTACACCCTGGAGGCCACCTTCGGAGGATCCACTCTGGGTAAATATGGGCTTCCCGTATGTCTTCATGCATTCATAGATGTGCACGTTACACAAGGTTCTGCAGTATTTTCTGCTGTTACTTTAGATGACAGAAAAGGGACCCATTTTACTACTGGAGATTTGAAGTCGATGGGCTTTTACTTCTGTGACACCCTGCTGGACTTCTGTGACCCTGATCGAACAAAGGCAAGAAATGAAGCAGAATACACTAATATGTAGAAACACAGACTACTAATGTACTAATGTAAATTTTAAACTGTGCCTTGTAAAGGTGTATACATCCCTTAAACTCTTAAACATTATTCATATTACAACCATATTGCCAATGAGTTCTGCTGGTACTTCAAACTTTTCAAATTTTTTGTGTTTGAAAACCTTTTTTAAAACCTGAACTAGATATGGGTTGCTTTGTGTCTGATCGAGACCAAATCTGGTAAAGTTGAATGGATATGTGTACTTCTGAAGGGCACTGGAAATGACCGACAGATATAATTTTATTTTTCCTTTTTCATTCTTGCTTTAGGTGGCTCACTGTTTAGCAGAGGCATCAACCTTATTGAAAACGGAGATCAAGAAGAAAATGAGCAAGAATCTGGATACCGATGGTAGCTTTTCTGCGTCTGACCTGGAAACCAGGTAATTTTATTATGTTAAACTGCAAGCAACACTTGGCGAAAGGGTTTAGTAAATGTGAATTGTGCTCTCATTTAGCTTGTTTTTTTCATTGCTTTCTCAGCACGAGTGGCTCTAATAGTTCAGATTCAGACGGACTTCCAGTTCATTTACTGCACCAGCAAAGAATTCCAGAGGTATCCTGACAAATTCAATTTATTTGAACTGAACTCTATTTTTAAATCTCCGAGCAACAGCATGCAGGCATTAAAGTTTGATTTAAATCATATTTGATCAATTTCTCATACATGCACCTCCTCTCTCTTTCTCCCTCTTTTTCCCTCTCACTCTCTCTTCCTTTCAGAAAACTCATTTTAAGAAGAAAAATAAAAAATTAAAAACTCGTAAGGAAAGAGACAGACTCCAACCAAGCCGTGTGAAGAGTATGTCACTGACAAAGGTTCTGGAGAGAAGCAAATATACCGTAAGGCTTATTATGCTGTATTCTTTTAATATGTTAATGTGTTCATAACTTCGTTTAAGGGTTATTAGTAAACAGTTTTTACAGGAGTCCTATCTTTCTCCTGAAAAGATGGATGAAGTAAGAAGCCAAGAGAAACTTGCTAGAGGACAAAAGAGAGGAAAGGTGAGGTTTGTGGGATAGAAGTATCCAGATCACTAAGGTGTGTAATCTTGAAAATTAAGAGCTGTATTTTTTGTAGGTAAAGCAGAATGACCTGAAGGGAACATGTGTAGTCTCATTTCCAACCAGTCATCCTGAAGAGGCCAGCCAGGTAACACTGTGGCAAGTCAAAGATCTCAAACTCTGTCACCCGATTACTGTTCTTTCTGATACTATTGCTCACTCTCAGCTTTACGATGTTGAATTATTTCAAAAGTTACATTGTGTTTTAGGAGGACAGTCAGGACAACAACTGCATCTCACGCATGCACCACAAATTCAAGCATCTGTATGAAAGCACACCGTACATGACACCTCCATCAGGTACTGCTATTTCTTATAGACTCCGGAGGAAACAAGTCTTTTAGAATGGTTCAGGATTCTGAAAAGGTTCTCTGTGGTTATGATTCATATGTCTTACTTGCTTCGCAGGTGATGAAGCGGTTAGCAATAGACCGATGAGATGCAGCTGCCCCCCTCTCCCTCCAAAGGCTCCTCCGCCATGTCCTCCTGTTCTCATGCAGCCCCCGCGCCATATGCCACCTTTGTCTTCTCAACAAGGTAGCAGTGGCACGTGTGGATGCTTAATGTCACGCTTTTCAGTTGTAGTCATTTGGTAGTTAATTGTTTTTGTGCTCTTTTAGGGTCAGCTGTCTTCGTAGCTCCATGCAGGTAAGCCATACAGAGGAGTTATGTTTTTAAACAACACAGGATGTTGAATGTGTTCGTTTTTAGGGGTTTGTGTCTCCTCTTCGGCAGGTTTCCTCCATCTGGGTTTATCAGAATGGTTCCACCCATTCCTCCGACTTCATCCATTTCCACATCCAGCAATTGCCGTGTTTTCAAAGACAAACATGTACAGTGGGTCTCGGGTCATTTCCCATCTAAAGGTTTCTCCACATCGGTCACAGACATAACCAGAATCCGCCGTAGAGAAGGGATCCTAAAGAATTCTTCTGAAGGTTCATCCTAACATTTTTTTTTCTTTATAGCGCCGGTCAAATTTATTAGTAACTCTGGTAGAGACAAGCAAAAAACCTTTTATGCCACATTTCTTTACTAGGGCAAAATCCCATGTAAAATTTTTGTTTTTACAACCCCAATTGCATTGAAGTTGGGATGTTATGTAAAACATAAATTGGGACAGGAGCAACAGTTTCCAAAACCAGGAAAGAACATCAGAGATGATCAAAAGTCAATTTTGTACATTGAGAAATTGTCAGATTCCTCTTTCAGTCTGCTTTAGCCTTTTGAAACCTTCCACAGGACACACTGCTGTCCCATTGACCCGGGCTGCCAAATATTGTCCCATTGTTAACGTATGTAAAATCAATTATTTATAAACATGACATTTTCCCCATTGAATAATTGTTCCCAATTTAAAGTTTGAAAACTTTTGAGAAATTATGCTAAACATTTTTACCAGGGCTGCCAATAAATATGTCTGGCACTGTATTTAATTCAGTTACTAATTTTGTTACTTTCTACCAAAGCATAATTCTATACCTTTTAGCCAACATCTCCTTCAATATATTCTAATTTCCAGTGAATGCATCTTCGTTTACACCTCTCATGGGCAAAACCAAAGGGCTCTCACAACACTGGCACCCCCTTGAGAGAAAGTGAAGTATTCAACAATTTATTTGAGCCTGGGCAGAAGCAAAAGGAAAAACTTTAATCTGTAATCTATGTGAACTCCCTGCAATCTGCCTCCTATCACCTCAATAAAAGACTTTATTTGCATTTGTTGTGGAATACATAAATATGTTCCCACACATCCTTCAGTCTCTTTGTGTAACTTTTCCAGAATTTTAAAAATATAAATACAAAAGCTTACCATCAATGTATTAACAGTAGTCAGCCTGAATGGATGGAGGACAAGTAAAAACAGAATCACTATGCTTTTCTGTCATAGAAACATAGACTGATAGAAAAACAGATTGATGCATGGAATAATGAGATGACGACTGATAAACAGATGGATAGATGAACGGCTGCATGGAAATTGAATGGATGGCTGGAACTTTTACATAAAATAAGGAATACAGCCTGGAAACAGAATATTAAACTAATCCTGAATTCATTAAATATTTTTACTTTTCAAAGTTACTGATACTAGTTCAAAAATAGGAATGTTTTGAATCTAAAACTAATTCCTTCAAGAATACACAAAGAAAATACAACCAGATCTGAATAAAATACAAAAATAAATATTTTATTTAGATGTAAATCATATGAAAATATCAACCACTTGACACATGTTAAGTTCTTTTTTTATATCACCCTTAGTGTTTGAGAGATGTGCAGAAATAAGGCATCCTTGTGACTCATTGCACACTAGAACAGACGTGGATATCTGAGCCTCCGAAGTCAGTCAAACTGTTGGAGATGAAACTGGCTCCCTGTGTGTCTAACCATGTTCCGCAGCGCTGCAAAACCAGAGGCAGCCTGGATCAGCGAGGAGAACAAAATGCATGTCACCCAGTAACAATTGTTGGATGCCAACATCACAAAAACATATGCTGCATAACGTGTTTTAACATAAATTGTAGACTATGTTAGTCCAGTTTTGCCAAGCGGACACCCATACCTGTATGAGAATGAATACAGTGAGCACTATGTGGACGCCCCTCTCCAGAGGCTGGATAAGAATGGCTTCATTAAACAGCTGGAAAAGGACGAGGGGAAGCTGCAGAAGGGTGGTGAGCAACCAAAAGCCTGCCAACTCTGGAACCTTTGAAAAATGTAAAATAAAAAATAAAGTTATGAATTTCACCGTCCACTTTTGATCCAAGCAACTATCACAGCTGCACAATATATCGCAATATTAGTGTGTGCAATGTTTATATCGCAAAGGACTGTTTGGAGTGCAATAATTGTAGGATGAATAGATTCAAGATGTTATAAGCTTACATTTTCATTTAATTTATTATTTGGCCAGACTGATAGTTTTTCGACAGCTAATATTCACACTGGACACAAATGGCATTGCCCAACATGCTTGAATGTCACAGATTGATGGAAGCACAAGAGAGAAACAAGAAGAAAAACATTTAAGCATATTGCACCTGATATTGCAATATTTACCAATTGTTGCAAACATAAGATTTTCTATTGTGCAACCCTAACAACAATCAGCAGGCTTTTAGTAGGTTTTTAACTAGAAGTGTCTCACCTTTTCTTGCAGGTTCCCAGCATATCCGAGATAAAGTCTGATGGCCTCAATAAGAGTCATCAGCAGCAGAATAGTCACAAGGATGAACTTGTAGTACTCTGGCAAGGCAGGGTACTGGTGGAAACGACAAACACCAAATCATTTATAAGATGTTTTTTGTGCGATTTAGTTCAAATCACTTCTTCAAGTCTAATTCAAAATAATATATATTTTAGCAAAATATTATATTGTTGCTGATTTAGCTAAAACAGCAGCATAATAACTGTAGGGATTTCAGGTGTACTGGGGACTGGAAACATGCTGCATACTTTTAAATGTATATTTAGCGTATACGCTAATTACATCCTAAATATAGCCATTTATATTCGTACACCGGTTTGTCTCTTTCTGAATCTTCTTGGCCACTGTTTGCAGCCATTGCCCTCCTTCATACCTTGAGATGCAGCATAACGGATTCACTGATCCACCAACAGGGGAAGAACCACATGTTAAAATACAGCGACATCTGCAGCTGGAGGCTGGACAGAACTGGTTTCTCTGAAAAGATCAAGACAGCAGGATAAACCCCAGAACATCCTCGATGTTTTTTAATTTAATATCAACTTTATTAGCAAAATAATGCTACGCAAAGCATGTAGCTACGCCGATGCTAACATCTATGCTAACTCGTCTGTAAAGTTAGTCGCATTGTTTGTTTGTTTGTTTTTTACCGTGAGGCAAGAATCCGTCGTTTTCTTCGGTGAACGTCACAGTTCGACTCTTGTCAAATAAGATATTACGAGAAAAGTCATCCAAGCGCTTTCTGAGGGTCACCGGGAGCTCCATCTACTGCCTAAAAACAACAGAACTAGAGAAAGGAATACACTCCTCCTCTTCCTGGTGAGCAGGACGATGGAAGCCGTCGCTGTTTCCATGGTAACCTGGAACAAGCTCTGCGGTTTGATTAAACGCTCTATTTTGTTTGTTGTTTACGTGTTTAGCCATCTGACAACTCTTAAATTATGAGAAAAAATGAAAGCTTACAGGCCTAAAAACACCATTTCCACTGTGAAATTCATGGATCATGTTTTGTGGGAGCTTTGCTGCACAAGGGACAGGTTTACTTTACAAAGCAGATGTTCTGGTTTGGAAAGAGTTAAAAACATTAAAGCAATATCTTCTGGGATTCGAGTCTCCTAAAAAGACAGTAAGCAAAATGGCCAAGAAAGTTAAGGATTTGGAACATTTGCCCATAGAAAATGTATTGGTATGGGCTATTGCAATTAATATGTCAATTATTAATTCTGTGACTCAATCCAATCTCACCCTAACCAACCCTGTCACATTCTTGGAGTGTTGCTTAACATAACTTGATGTTTATTAAAGAAATGGAGTCACTTCAAGTTTTTTCTTTTTTTTTGAACAGTAATTTTGGTAATAAAGAAAGTGGACATTATTTAGTGCAGTAGGGAAAATAACAAGGAAAGTGAAGCTTCATATTTATTGTGCTTCTCTCTAAATATATATGCTTGGAGGTGTAAAAACCTGTGACTCTTCCTTGCAGCCACAGCTCCTGTGTGGGCTGTGTAAACTACTACTGGGACCTGTAGGGACTAGATACAAATGACAGCCCACTGTCATAATAATAATAATAATATAAAAAAAAACTCATTATGAGACAGCTAAGTGAAAATTAGAAAAAAAAGAACTCTTTCATAAAAATAGTTTATCTTGCTTCTGAAAACTATGACCTTCTCATAGTTATAAAGAAATATTTATTTTTATGGCATATTCAGTTACAATTATATGTTCTTATGAGGGTTGTATGGAGCTGAATGAAACTGTGAGAGAAGCAATTCATGATTATCAGAAAGTATCTTCTAGTTAATAAACTTAGGTATGTAACTTAGTCAAAATTATAATAATAAAAAAAAAATTCAATAAAAGAAGGAAAGAGGTTTTCATACTGTCCCACTTTCATTTCAGAGAAAGTGAAACTTACTGAGCAGCAGTGCTTAATCTGTGATCCCTGTTCTGTATAAGGAATAGAGCAGGGGTGTCAAACTCAACTTCACCAAGGGCCACTTCAGCATATTGGCCACCCTCAGCGGCCACATTGACGATATAAATCAGGAATGCCAAAGTGCAGTCCTCCAAACTGCAACTTTTAGATGCATCCCTGGTAAAACATACCCCAGACAAAAAGCTGACTTCCTTCATTAGCAGCAACTCAGTTCTGTAGAGGCCTAGTAATGAGTCAATGATCCAGGTGTTAGAGAAGGAACGCATCTAAAGTTGCAGTGGAAACTGGAAAACTAGACTTGGGCAACCCTAGCATAAATGTATGAAAA
>CAEFZY010053061.1:0-18791 GCA_903066815.1 Brachyrhaphis roseni | reverse complement strand
TATATATATATATATATATATATTAAACACCTGCAGATTTTATATATATATATATATATATATTAAACACCTGCAGATTTTAGTGTTTATTTCCACCAATATTGGTGGACCAATATTTGACCAATATTTTAATCTACGATCCTTTAGAGTAAAATGATTAAAACTCAGAAAAAAGAAGCAGCTCATGATGGCTTTATATCAGCCAGCTGATCAGCAGCTGCTGTTGGGGGAGAGGTAGCGCTACATTACTCAGCACTCTTCATAGTCAGGAAATATCTCTCACTTTCTCTGGCATCTTTTAAAAATAACTTTAAACTGTTTGAGTGTTTTTACTTTTAAAACCTTAGTATACCTTTACACGTGAACTGACCCACATCATTACCTACTGGCATTAATTTGGATTTAATCCTGATACTCTGTTTTATCTGTTTTTCCCTTTTAGTTTATCAACAGTTTAAACTGAGCTTTTAACCTCCTCGAAAATGAGTAAATGAGTGTAATCCTGAGACTTAAACCAATAAAATTTATCCCTTTTCCCCATTCTCTTATCCCTGCTCTTTTTTTCATTTAAGACAGAATAAAATGACACTGAACTATTCTGAATGAATAAAGAGGAAATAAAAGCTATTCCAAACTACAATAGCTGAGACTCTCTGCTTGATAACTCTGCTCCAAACAGGACTCTCTTTATGGAGGAGAAATTACTTCTAAGCTTTTATCTTTGATTGCATTTCTTGTTCCCTCTTCTCGCCAGACACCGTGTTTGCATCACGACAATGTTAGGCCATTGTACTGTAACGCAGCCTTTTGTGATGGAGCGGGAACCAACCAAGGTTACAGAACAGCAGGGCTTTATCAGAAAGGCTGATGTCCTCCGGTTTATAACCTTGGCTCACATCCGCTTCTGTTTCCCGCTAACTGAATTGGCACACATTCAGGGAGTTTCTGTGATGGGATCTGTTTGCAGAGGAATAACTTCAACAAATTAAGAAAAATGCTGAGAAGCCAAACATGAAATTATTTTCACATAGATCTAGTACCTAATTTTCACATACACAGCACACAATGTAAAGCATTTGATTCTACTTTTTTTATATATGTGTGCAGGGGTGGGCGTGTGTGTGGGTGTGTGTGTGTAAGTGTTGCAGCCAAGTGAAAACAGATTCTGTCTTAATCCCAGGTTTCCTTGCTTCTTTTTGGCATACATTGTCTGACAAACATCTTAATTTACTGGAAAATCACTTAATTACTTTGGCTTTTCCTCAAGTCTGCCATCAGGAGGGCAGTCTTGTTTTCTGCCCTTAAACCACGGGTATAGAGGGGTTTTCTGTTATTAGCCTGTGTTGGCAATCAATCCTGAAGATCCCAAGTTCTCCAAATGAGAAACGCTCTGGTCAAGGTCTAGGCCATGCTGACAATTAGGAAGGAAAGCCATGGGAGACGGAGCACAAGGCAGCTGTAAATCTTGACCACAGCCAAGTTTATGACAGTGGGGGGATAATGCATGTCTAGAATGAGGGTGAGGGGATTCATTTGGCTTTTTCTTGTAACTCTGGAGGCCTTAGACCAGGCAGTCATTTCTCACCCACTGCCTCCCACTGTCATGGCCTTGAGATTCTCCTCTGGTGAGGGTAGCTGGAATGGAAGCCCCATTAATGGGTTACTCATTGTTTGGAGTTTTGTCTTGCATGGCGCTTTAATGAAGATTGGATGATTATCAACTCAGGAATGCTTAGGCTGCGCTCTGAATCATTCAACCTTAAAGTCAGAGTGTTTGTCCCCACTGCAAAATACAACCCAAATCACCACTTATGGAAGGAAGAAAAAACAAGGCACTGACAGGTATTTTTATAAACTCTATCCAAAATTAGAGTTTATAAATATATATATATATATATATATATATATATATATATATATAAGCGCATATTATATTTTACTATGGCACAGTACTGGTTTGTGCATGGAGTATGCTGTATTTAACCTAATCTCCTGTCTGAAATCTAAAATAAGCCTGGAAACAGGAAGAAAATATTATTTGAGCAATAAGCTTTGATGACTTGAAACATCTGTTGGGGATCAGGTAAATGTTGTAATTATTGTGATGTAAATGTCATTCAATATCCAATTCCATTTCTATAGCTCTGGTCCTTTGTAAATGCTTTATCATTTAAAGGGCTATGATGTCACATCCATAAGCACATCTGATGAACACCTCTGACAAAAGAATCTCTTTAATGTTATTTTCCCTTGATTGCTTCTGTTTATGTCTCAGTGCAGATCTTAGTTGCTCCTCAGGGCTATGCTTTGTGAAAAAGCCAGTCATTAACCTCTTCGATTGGCTCACCCTGATTCACATGTGGATTACCTTGATCGTCTTGAGTCTGAATCTCACTGCTGTTGCCCTGAGGGTTAATGACCTTTCCTCTGAAACCTTCTCCAAATCCCAGTCCATTGGTCCAAATCCATAATATTAGTTTATATGTACTGTACATTGACTGCTACCCCCTGTTGCTACAAGCCCAAAAGGTGGTTCAGGAAGGATAGGGATTTAGAAATGAAAAATCAAGGTGATGAAATACATTTAAGCATTCCTCCAGGTCAAAGGTGAACACAAAATAAGGGTCATTACCAACTCCTGGTGAAACAAACCCACCTTTCTCCCTTCACTTGCATTGTCTCTTATCTTCCTTTTGAGCCATGATTAGAAACCATAACCCTAGCTTTACTGTGGGATTGTGTCCATATCCATTTAGCAAAGAGAGCTAAATGACCTGTTTGCTGAACTGATAGTTCATTTCCACTTCATACCCTTCAGCTGGAAGAAAGTGGGGACTTTTGTGATAGAATCGTCTTTGCAGACAGATTATAGAGGCACCCGTCTTGCTGTGACACATTAATAAGACCAGCCTGGAGGACTTGGTTTAAATCCACTGCTCCTCTGCAGCTTTGATGCTTCCTCCACCACAGGCCTGGTCAAGGTCACTGCTGACAACTTCTTTGATGTTACCTCATAGGTTGCTTCACAAGGCAGAAATGTCTCAGTGATAGAATTATGAGATATTCATTGCTGTTCTGTGTCTGCATTCATATCGCTTGAATTTTTTTCACATTTTGTTCTGCTACAACCAAAGTCCTTAATGTATTTTTTATCTATACATAATTGCAAAGTGGAAGGAAAACATGCTTTTAAAAAATGCTAAATAAAATCTGAAAAATACAATGTGCATTTGTATTCAGACCTTCATCTCTGATAGCCCTAAATTAAAGTCCTGGAATTTAATATAGATGATTAGTCAGTAACTGAAACATATGTGTCCTTACTAAAGTCCAGAACCAAATCTGGATGCAAAATATCCTCTTTGTCCAATGTGATTGATATTGAACTCTTTCACACAGAAGAATGTGAAAAATCTACCATCTGTTGATGTGCAAGCCTCATAGAAACATACCAACTGGTATTAACATGAACTGGTACCAGGAGCTGTAATTGCTGTACCAATTACAACTACAGGACCTGCAGCTGTAACCGACATGTTATGGCTGAATAAATACACCATTTGTGACACAATTTTCAGATTGGCATGTCAAATGATTTCTGCACACTAAGTAATATTTTGCTCCCATTTCATAATTTACAATTAGCATGTTGGTCCAATACATGAAGTTCAAATAACACCCATTAATGTTCGTGTTTTAATCCTGACTAAATTGATAAAAATTCAAAGTGCAAAGTGCTGTAGGAAAAAGGTTTGAACGTAACTGTCGGAAGAAATATTCTGTTTAACTGCTCTGGAGTTTTGCCAAACAGCAAAGCGTTAGCCTTTTTCCTTGCAGTTTAGCATTTCTTAAAATCATTGATTTTTCAGGCACTGCAACATTTGATGAAAAATGAGGGTTAGATCTGTAGATTTTTGATTAATATCCTACCCATTTGTGGCTAAAAAACTACCAATGAGATATACATTTTTACTAGTGACCTCATAAATAAGACCATTAAAGAAATCAAAGAGAGGCATGAAGTAGATGGACTTTGGTTTGAAGAAACACTGAGGCAGGAAACCTTTTATTAAGGACTAAGATTAATACTATGGAATGGGAGACTTTTTGTGCAGGCCAAGTAATTCTCAAGATGGTGAATCAATCTGAATATCCGCTGGTGTCATCACACAGTTAATGGTTATGAAAGAGAGCAATGTGAGAAAAGTTGAACTTTTTCCATGTTTTTTTTCCCTTCTCTCTCCAAAAGTCAAACCACTTCACATTTTACTCTGACCCTTTTCTAAAGAACGGAAATCCAACGACAACCAGAAGTAAAAAATATTACTTACCATCTTTGACTTCTACTATCATTTTTGGTACATTAATATTTATTATATTTAACTACAAGTGTCTTTGCTTTCAAGGTTTTGCTTGCAGTGATCTCATCTACCATTATCTGTCATGTAAATCACAGAAAAATCCTCAAGTGGATGCAGTACCTCATTCAAGCAAACTTAAAACTGCCCTAGGCTGTCTTTACACACAAGAACATCACACACCTTTGGTGAAATAGATGCTTTTGAACTTTGGGAGGGAGGTGGAGTACCAGGAGTGACTCCATTTATGTAATGGAGTCACATGCTAACTCAAAAAAGAAAGACCCTGTTTTGATATTAAATATCAAGGGCTATAGTTCTGTCTACCCCTTAATAGTGACTTCTAGCACTTATCACTGCATCCTAATATATAAATCAGTCTATAAATGCTGTATTCTGCTAAGTTTTGAACAATGAGAAAAGTCTGAAAAGCTAGAGGGAGGGCGATGCTGTGGGCGCCATTTTGGTTTCATTGCATACATATTTTAACCTGCTTTTGAGTTAAGCAAGTGCTGTTTCGTATCCTTCCTGAAAACATGTAATTCAAATATTGTGAATTGTGAACCTGTACAAATCAAGCAATGTAACAAGAAACACAAGCTTAGGATTATTGAAAAAATATTGGGGATTTATAGTTCACTGTACATAAAGAAAATTTATTATATTGTGGGGTTTTGTTGTGCTTATGATGAAGTTATTTTCCTGCAATTGGAGAATACATGTGATTAAATCAATACATGTGGTAAATGTGAGGCATTGAGAAACTTCACCAGTCATTTGTCTTTTACAGTCCTTGTATTTTACAGGAACATTTTGATCTGTTTACCAGGTTTATACACTGGGTTTGTTACCTTTGTGCACTCCCCGAATACTTATATTTTAGCCATTGCAGCAACAAGATTTTGTTTTAAGTTGTGCTGTGTTGTGTGGAACTGAAGGTAGGAGATTGTTCAAGTAAATTTAGTTGGACAGTAATTTGTAAACTTGATTTGTCTAGTAAAATGGAAAGAACAAGCGGTACCCTCGCTATAATTGAAATTGGAAATCTGATTGGCTCATTTGAACTAATCTAAAGGAGTACAGTTAATCATATCAAAAATTGGTCAGGTTAACACAACTTTAAACTTTTAAACTTGGGTTTGTAAAAGAGTGAAAATGTTTCACCCTATCAATTTTTTACTTAAACAGTTTCTTTATGAACTAAGTAGTGATAAAATTTTATTTTCCAGAAAAAAAAAAAAACACATCATTATTATGCTATTGTTTTTCTTTTGCAAAACACACAATTGTTGTAGTTCAGTTGCCTGTTTTGTTCTCTATAAATCCTCCATGTCCTGATAGAGCTAGGGTCAGAGTTCAAGTGTTAAGAGACCACTACTGTCCCCACAGGGAATGTTGGGTAATGGAATGGGAGATTTGGGTCATATGGGATAATTTGGGTGCAACCTCTGGCACCAGTTCCGATTTAAGGCATACTTGACATGTAATGCCCTGTTTGAGACCACAAGCAGCTGAACTAATGGCCATTAAAAGTCCATCAAATAACAAAGGGAGTGGTAAATTTGAGCCGTGCACATAATCTGTGTGCAGTTTGGTTAAACTTTAATAGCTCAATCTTCATGAAGCCAGTTTCATGTGGATACTATATTTATGCTAGACCTGATTGTTGTTCCATGTTGGGATTCTTTTATTCAGTGTATATACAATGTTATTATTTTTGTTGTGTGACTTGTAAGCCAATGTTGGGAGATTTATTGTTTCCTATTTAAATTACCTTTATATTCACTTTTATTGAACTGACAGTGCATTGTTTATTGTACATGTACATACATAGCTGATGAACAACATGTGAAGGGGAGAGAAAATTCACTCTGTTCTCCATCCAACCAAATATAGACCTAAAGTGTGACCTTTCCAAAACTACATTGTATTTTAAAACTATAGAACAAGCAATACCTATCAGTGAGAGTGCTCCCTATGTATGACGCATGTCCCTAGTTTGTGTGCTAGCTCACATCCCCTCTCTCTCTCCCTCTCTTGCTATCACACACACAGCCACAATACACAAAATCAGAGTGAAGCACATATGAAGGCTTAGGTGTCTGCAACTGCTTGGTTGGCTTCACCTGTCACATGTCAGTCTGTCACACACCCTCCCCCCCTCCTTTGGCCTGCCAGCATGAGGGCACGACACGCGACAAAGCCGCAGTGACAGACACTGACAGGGCGCCGATCCCTGCTGTACGCTACGGGCACGGTGCTGCCTGTCCATGTGTCACACTGACTGACAGAGTGGAGTCCGTGTGCCTGAGGTGAAACGACGTGGCTACGAGATAGAAGACTGGTCCGGTGGGGGTGACAGTATTTAAGGTACCTTGTGGACATGCATGCAAATCTTGGCAGGAGCAAATGCACACAATGAGGCCAATCACAAAAGCATTGCATATATTTGGCTTTTATATAGATAAAGATAAACAAATAGATATAGATATATACTCAATAGGATATAATTGTATTTTATATCAATAACATTTCAACACACCACATATGAAGGGATAAACAAGTTAGGCTTTGAAAATCACATTTGATTTTCCCATTGTTCTTTATTGCATCCTCTGACTGTGCCCTTCCCCCCATTCAGCAATGTTGCCTTCTGTGACTCAAAAACGTTCTTCATGAAACCTTTTGTCCAAGTTAACAAAAGCAATATTGAACAAAAAAGTGAAGGTTAGAACTTCTATAGAATGTGTCCACAACTTTCATCATAAAAAAATCAAAACAGACGCTCTGCACATTTCAGAGCTATCCCTATAACTCCAGTAGCTTTTGTGCATTAATATATCTTCACCATCTCTCCTGGGCTCCCCCAGGCGTCGCTAAACCCAATCAAGCTTGCAATGAGTAGCGTCATCAATGGATGATCTCCCCCCAACCCCCAGGGACCACCCGTGGTGACTGATCTTTGTGGGTTCAAGGTCCATAGGAGGTAAAGCAGAAGCCACATAAAGGGCTTTCTAGAAGGTCTGTGGAGGAGGGTCAAAGGGAAAGCCCCCATTTGAACATGATGACCAATATTTATAAAATGCATAATAACATAGATGCTTGTTGTCCTTGCTTAAAAGTCCAAAAGTTCAGGTCCGAGGCTCAAGAAAATCATGTATTTCCTTTCTCTTGCTGTATTCACTTAACACTCTAGCTTCTCTTGGCAAAAGCTGCTAGACAGAGTTAATGAAGCTGTTAGCAAACCTTGAGAAAATAGAAGTACATTCTGCTGACAGCTAACTTTTTTAATAAACAAAGTTCCCAAGCAATTAAAAGATAAGTTTACTGCGAAATTAAAACCAATTTAACTCACACCTTATCAGGTTTGTGGTAATTGTTAGGTGCGCTTTCTAGATTAAAAGGTCAAGAGATATGCAGTGGGTCAAAACTGGACTTTATTGTCTTGCACTGGGCATTGTACTAGAGCAGCTGAATCTGAGGTACTTCCAGGAATCTGATTGGAACAGGAAACCCTACCTCATCTGTATCGCTCAAGAAGTGTATCGTTGCAGGGAACAGACAGGCGTACACAGATAAGCATCTCAACCTGATCTAGACAATTAACCTGTGTTTACTTCAGGAAGCTGGAGGTGATGGATCAAAGAGACCCAGGGCTCATTTTGTTGGCTCTGGAGGTTGTTACGCTTGTCTGTCTCATTTATCCTCACTATCACCAATGCCTGATCACACACTACCTTTTTTTTGTCTGGCTGCTTTTTTTTTTTTCTCTGTGTGACCTTGGGAGAACTTTGACCTGCAGCCTCAGGCCACATGCCCTCAAAGTTAATACTCTCTGCTTCTTCCTCTTTGTCTTTGAGTTCTGTGTGTGTTGGCAGCAGAGGTTGAATTTGCTGCAGCCGATGAATTTCCTGCATCTACTTGTAAAATTATGTGTGTGTGGGGGTGTGTGTGGGGGTGTGTGTGTGCTATAGTGGACATCTCAGACAGCCTACATAAAAGGCTCTTTTCCTGTTTGGTGTTATCAGTACAGGGGGACCCCAGTGATTTGACATGAGCAGGCAGGACCTGAATTAGGGGTTCTGATGCTGGGGGGCTTATCTTCTGCCTCCCTGGTCCCAGAGGTCTGCAGAGAGCAATGCACCCTCCCCTCACTCTGATCACAGAGGCCTACGCAGACCAAATCAGATTTTTTTTACAGCTCTTTTGCCTCATGTCTGCAAAAGAATTGTAAAAGTTCAGACACTTTCTCTTTTTTATACATATATTTTACAGTTATCTTAGTCATGATTATTATTTTTCTTGTTACCTTATTTACTAATTATTGTATTCTCATTTTTTTCAAACTAAAAATAAGTATCACCCCAATTTATCAATTTTCAGAGTAAAATCATCATAGCAGACACTTAGCAGTAGTAAGATGTTGATGTTTCAGACCTGAGAACTGAAGTTTTTGTTTAAAATCATATTTTGTTGTTTGAATTAATCAAATGTCAAATGTGGTGTTCATAAATCTGTTTAAAGTATTCCTGTTGGATTTTTAAACAGATTTTTGAAATAAAGTAGCATGTTTAAAATTAGGGTCTGTTTTTGTAAGACCTAATAACCTTTTTTTCATCTAAATGCGACAGATTGCGACTTTATTCCACTTAACTTGCTTTAGTGATACTGTTCCTGACTTTTGTTTCTTTTCTTTTCTTTAATTCCAGCTAAAGCAACATTTTTCACAAGAAAGCCTTCTCTTTCCTCACATGAGGTAAGAAGGTGCCATAAAACTCCCATCATGTTTCTGCAATACTTCACCTCAAACACATGTATTATTTATAATCATTTTTTTTCCTAAAAGGACTGTCTGACTCAGAAGAAACAGATTAAAAAAGTCATAGTTGGCATGGTCACTGAGCAGATCAGTTGACAAATACCACTAGCCTTTTTTTTGTGCTTGGATTTGAAACACTCTTTAAGATGTGTTTTCATGTCGCTCCCAGATCCAAGTTATGACTTTAGAGATGAATGGAACGCGGCATAAACCGCTTCAGTTCATACTGGGAGGTCTCAAGTTTTTCTCCAGTGCATTTCTCTTTTTGAGAAGTTTCCAGTGAAGCAAATATCGATGTGCCTGAGTAGCTAATCATTTTAGATATTGTTTTTTCAACCTCTGCATTAATGAAACGACCAATGCTGTGTACTTGTGTCACTCACAGATATCAATATTCAAACGTTCCATAGGAAAGCTGGTGGTGTTCTCTGAATCAGGAACAGTCGTCGTTTATTAATGACCGTAATTAATTATCTATCATCAAAATGTCTTCTGTTCATTGTGTAGACCTCATTTAAATAAATTCATATGTAATTAAGTAACTTTAATTATTTAAATATTCATTTACCCATGATAGATGACAGTTCTTTAAAAAAAAATATTTTTTTGGTCAATTTCTCCCAGTCAGCAGCACTGTGCACCTTCTGTGCTATAGAAGGCAGCAGCAGTCTGGCAGATGGAGACACCAGAGCCATAAAACTGCAAAGTTCCCTGCTTCTGTTGCTTTCTGTCCTCCCTGATAAGTGTAAGCCTGTATTTACAGCAGGAGCAGTAAAGGAAGCTGCTTTTGTAGAAACGCCTGTTGTCTGCATTCCTGCTGACTTTGCAGTTGAGACTAGCATGTTTACTTTTGAGCTTAAATTCTTGTAAAAGCCCGAGGATTTCTGATGGGCTGCTGCAGAAAGGATATAATTATACCAAGAAGGTTGAAAAAGAGAGAACGTGATTAATTGTGCAAATGTTTTTGTTTCTATGTATTTGTGAAAACAAACAAACAAAAAAGACAACATTCTTGCTGCACTAGATGAGAAGTTCTAGGGAGGAATTCTAGCCACTTTTAATTTCCCAGATTTTTTCCTTTAGAACTATAGAAAGACCACAATGCGTGATGACTAAAGCGAAGCTTTGGAGGCTTCAGAGTGAGTGAGAGCCACAGAAAAACCACATTTCCTACTTCTGCCCATCTGTGCAGAGTAGAGTTTTCCTACTCGCAGATCTTCCCTTCCCATCTTATGCTTAGATCTGTGACTCTAACATCACATTACACTTCACTCCCATTGCCATTTTCACTTCCCCCAAAATTAGGTGAATGGAAAAGGAGCATTAGGCTGGTCCATTATTAAAGTGAACCTTTTTGACATAAGAGTTGCCTGTGCAAGAGAAGTACTTTCCTTCAGAACAATCTTACAGCTGTATGTTTTCTGGGGATTTTTCACCGTCAGCTTGAACAGAGTGAAATTTTTGCCCAGTTGACAAGTTTTGGTCTCATCTGCTTAGAACATTTTGTTCCACATGTCTGGTGTCCATTGCTTGTGGGAGCATGTTAGAATATACTTATGAAATAGAACTAATGTAAGATAATATTAAAAGTCTTTGTTCCTTTTTGAATCTATAAAAAAAATAAAAAATTTAAATAAGATAGTCTTGAAAGAAACATACAAAAAATCCCAACTTGAGTTTAAAACCAAGATATGTTCTGAACTGTGATTTTTTTTATTTTTTGCAGATTTCCCAGCCTGAGCAGTGGATATTTTCAGCTCCTTCAGACTTGGACCCCTTCTCTGTTTCTGATTCATGCTGGGTATGTCTTGGTAGGTTAACAGCTGTACTGAACTATACTCTGTGGGATATTCAAAGCCCTGTATTGTTTAATAAATTAACCCTGCTTTAAACATCTCCATGACTTCATTCCCCATCTGTCTAAAGTGTTCCTTGGTCTTCATTATGTTTGTTCATTAATGTTTTTTCTTAATGTTGTTTCACAAAACTTGACAGACCAACTAGTTTTACAAAGAGATTACACTACCCACAAGGTGACTCTGTTAACTGATTGGTGTACTTGTAAAGATTTTATTTAGAAGTGTTGGGTTAAATAGCTTACATTGATAATTGTGGTTGCAATGTGGCAAAAAATTTCAAGTCGTATGAATAATCTAGTAACTGTTTTGAAGCTGACTAAAAATTGTGTTTCCCTGAAAAGGGCTTTGTTTCCTTTTGCCAATGTTTAAATTAAAGGATGTAAAATTATTCTTGGATTGATATGAACGAGAATAAACTTGATGCAAATACATTTTAAAAATCAAAGATATTTTCTAAGCCACAATAAAAAAAAAATGAGAGCTACTCACTTTATATATGACAGATTTAGTTGCTTATAAAGTCGGTGACTTGTTGCATCTTTTTTTCTGATTGTTGATTTGTAGCCATAACCTCTGTGTAAACAGACATTTGGATTCTCTGTCAGTCTGTCTTTGTTTATTAGGAGGTCAGGAGTCACATCGGCCTCTCATCTGGTCGGAAACATGATGCTGTCAAGTTTAATTTCCCATCCGGCAGCCCCTGATTTCATCATCCAAACCACTACCAGAAATGGCACACAAAACGTCTGGCTCAAAGCTCTACATCATATGTTTGGATGTTCAGGTCTTGGGCCTCAGGCAAAACAAGTGTTTCACTGCTTATGGCTTCTCAAGCGAACGCCAGCGAGTTCAAAAACCGAATGAAAGCTCAGGCTTTAGAAAGGCCGAACGCTTTGTGTTTAGTCACAACCCAACATGGACATTCAGAGTTTTGTGAATGCTTTCAGTTCAAGACTAAATCTGTCCTGAAAGGTGAAGAGGAGAGATTGAAACCCATTTTCCAAACAAACACATATGCTGCCTTACAAATTGGATAAAATTTTTGCCTCTTGTAACGTTGCAACTTCAAAGCACAAACTGAGACTTGAACTTCATATTACATTCTTTTTTCAATGGTTTTCTTCCTGTCACTTCTCTATTTTTAATAGCATGAATATTCCCTGATGTCTCAACAGACTATTCCACTTGATCTGTGCATCTTTGCAGCTCCTTCAGAGTTAGCATGCATCCGTTTGCTGTTTCTCTGATTAATCTTATAACCTGGTTTGGAGATATGGATTTTAGTAAGCGTCCTCAGAACAAAGGAGGCAGAGAAAAGATCCATCCCACACTTCTGACATTTTTATTCAACAAAAAGCAAAAACAAATCTGTCCCATTTTTTTATTCCTATGTCAGCCTACATAGTATAAGGCTCCACCCAACCTATACTATAGTCAAATCTTTGAGTTATGGCAAAGTATTTCCTTTTGGTTGTTGAATTGTTAACAGACCCATCCAGTGGGCGTTCCTACTCCCCCAAAAGTGTTGATCATGTGCTAAATGTCAGACAAAGTTGGTCCCTTGTCATACTGCTGTTATATGATGAACAGTGACAGCAATCAGCCTGATGGTAGGTCCATTTTGTCCAATTAAACAGAATATCGCCTGGCTTAGCTTACGCCAAGCTTCATGTTTGCCTCAGGTAAAAAGCTGTGAAATGTGCACCTCGTGGATCGAATGATGGTGTCAACTCCTCTGTTAATCCTCTGAGGAGCTTAGAGGGGCAGGTTTAAATCTCTGGATCTTTGTTAGACTCTAAGAGAATATCCCAAATCTGTCCTGCCTCGAACATTTTTAAATGGATCAGTACTCGGAGGGCAAGCAACACTCCAATATTGTTGTCTCTGTTTTTTCTTACCAGAATGAGCATTTTTGGTGGTTTGTGCCTGTGTTCACAGTCCCTTTGTGCACCTTCGTCATTAATAATTTCAGGCCTCCTTTATTCCCCAATGTTCGCCTGTCAGGGACTTTAAAGGTTTTTGCCTAATAAGTCTCATTTCACTTCATTAACTTCTTGCTTGGGGGCCTATTCAGGCTTAGATGATATATTACAGCACACACACAAGTGAGGATGTGTATGCAGGAGTATGCACTTCCATATTTTCTCTTGTTTGCACCCACACATGATCTTTCCTGAGCAGCCTGGGGTGCACTGCTGCACCCGGGTTGTATCAGCACACTGAGACTGACAGAAACCATGAGGGTTCCTGGTAATGTGTTGTAATGCTGGTATAATTAATACTGTTACTAAGTATTTTCAGGCACAGTTTGGAATGTTATATTTTGCTTCTTAAATCCTCTTTCCCAGGGCTCTTGCTGCAGTAAAATATAGCTTCAAGATCAGCTCAGAAATATTTGTCCTATTTTGTTTCAGACCTTCCCTAAATTGAGTGCCATCATTGTGATGATGCAGTTTATAAGATTGCTGCATTTTTTTTTTTATTTTTATTTTTAAAAGCTAAACACTCCATAGCAAGGTACCATGAGCTTCCTTTGTAATTTATTCTTTAGCACTAAATGTTACTGTTTGGCTTTTGTCATCCTTTAGGACAATGTTTTTTTTTTTCCTCAGGATGTTGTTCATCCCAGTAATCTTTAATCACTAAACCAGATGTCCATTAAACCTGCTTGTTTTTGTTAATAAGTGTAGCAAGGGAAATGAAGCTGTGGCTTGTTTTTCCTTAGTGAGGGAGAGAAGCTGAGTTTGAGTTTACGTGGGTTAACTCCCCCATTTTGTTGTTTTTAAGGGAGGTATCGAAGAACAGACGGGATCGAGTCTGCTCTGGACATGTTCCTCATTTAATCCAGAAAGCTACATGGGAGCCAAAATGGCATGACTCATTAATTGACTTAATGACCACCCACTGCTGGTTCGCCTGTGTGCGTGAGTGTGTGTGTTCATTTACATCAGGCTCATTTTATATTCAAACAATAAGCATTAACTGAAATGGCAGTCACTTAAGTGAAACGGTGACATATTTTACCCCATTTTCACAGAACAATATATGTTGCTATATCATGGATCCAGTTGTACCAAAAGAATCAACATAAACACGTCCTGCAAAACAAGTCTGAACAACAAAGCTGTTCAAAAGGATTTATTGTTAAGTATTTGACTAATGATGCAGATTCCTCAGCCTGTAGACTGAGGAGTATTTGGCTTAAAGTAACAGCAACCAATCAAGACCAGAACATTTCCATACAAGGTATGTTATGTTATGTTTAACATAATGTAATAATGGTACTTGAGTGAATACTAAAATGAATTAGTGGTATTTTAATGCAGGCTGATTAAAAAAAACAAAAACAGACAGAAAAGAAAACGGAATTACAGAAAAAATGTATTGGTTTCTGATTGACGTGACGGCTGGCTGAACTGATAAAGGTTCACTGACTTTAAGCCTGACTTCAAGAATGGTAGCTTCACAGAATAAATTGCCATGGTAACTTATGTGTTACCTCTTTTGTGAAACCGAATCGAGACTTAATTAAGCCAGGATATTCAGAAAATCCCAGTTTACTTAACTATCCTGGTTTTGTGAAAGAGCCCTTAGTAGTTTTGATAAACCAAAAACTCGATCCTAGATTTTGTTTCCTGAAAGAGATTCAACAACAAGATTCTTTAGATGATTCTATCTCATTCAGTGAACTATTGAACATTAAATTATTGAACAGCTTTAAAGTGTTGAAAGCGAACACAATCTGAAACTTGGTCCATACCAAGAGAGGTCCCATTCCTTATAGCTTGTAAATGTCAATAAACCCCAAAGCTTGTTTCAGCTGAAACATTTGTGCAAATAAAAACCTATCAAATAACTGATCAAACAGGGAGACGGCCACAAAGATATTTTTTTTTTTTTTACAAGGCAGTCAGCTGTTGGAAATTTGTTTTCAGTCCAATGTAGTTAGAAAAAAAAAGTGTGGAAACCACTTAAAGCAAAACAATAAAATTAATTTGTCCAATTTGAAATGTTATAATTCTATTAAGTTCGCACATGGAGATTAGAAAAGGAAACTTTTCCTTTTTACGAGCCTCTAAAATTTGCCTGTAAAAGCTGTTTTCCTTTATCACATTTTCTGCTTGCAAATTAACTCTGCTAACTTACACTTTGTTTGCGAATATGAGCAAATGGTTTTAGTGTTGTGCTGCATGCAGCTTTACGGCGATTTGTAAATATTAAAGTGCTCTTTTATGGGCTGAGTGGGTTCAGATGTGCCAAAAGCTCTCTGAATGGGCTTTTCAGCAGCCTCTCTCTCCTCTCTTCCTCAGCTACTTTGAAGATCAGAGTGTAGAGTTTTACTCTGTTATTAGTACATCTAAAAACAGTTTCCGACCTTCTTGGTGTGGGTGTGTGTGTGTCTATAAAATTTTGAGTTTGTGCGTGAAAACTGGTGTCATTGCTTCCTAGAAATGAAATGAGTCTTACAAGGAGAGGAGATTGCCATTCTTTTCTCATCTTTTTCATCCGTCAGTGTTGTCAAGAAGATATTTTTTTAGGTTTTTGGAACACAAAGAAACACATCTATGGTTGGTGAAGGACAGCTGAAAGTGGTTTAGCAAAGTATTGCCTGTGTAGATGGTAGAATGCCAGTAGCTTTCATAACGAATGGCTTCAAACGCTTGTGACAGCAGACATCCGTCCAAAATCCAATGTGCGTCTTCAGAGAAGACTGGATCTGCTCCTGGGTAAGATTAATAACCAAGTTTATGAGCAGAAACTGAAACCAAAGCGAAAGAATTTCGTCTCCGCTTTCTGCTTTTTCACATTTGCATACAGCCAGTAAGTTTTGGAGTGAAATCCAGCAACTTCAAACACCCTTCATGTGAGACTACACAAAGGATATGAGAACAATTTCTGAGAATATCTAAAGGGTCATCTGTGTTTTTGGAGTCATGTTGTGCATTTATAAAACAAGTGGAAATACAAAAACCCTTGTGAAAAAAAAAAAATGCAAACCCCTTGAACTTTTTCACAGTTTATATAGCCACCTCTAACTTCAAAGGGCTTTATTGGGATTTTATGATTTCAGACCCACATAAATTCGCACATAATAAGGAAGTTGAATGAACCTAATGGAGTTCTCAACATTCTTTAAAAATAATCTGGAAAGTGTGGGGTAGATTTGTATTCAGGCCCACTAGGTCAGTACTTTGTAGGACCCTTTGCTGATTTACAGGTGCAAGACATTGGGAATTGTTGACTTTTTTTGTGTGCTCATAAACTGAACTTTTCAATTCTTGATATTGATTCTCAGGTGGATTTGACTGGATTTATGGCTCCTCCCAAACTATGACGTGAAGCTAATACAATCTTGTTTTCACTACTTAAATCATACTTTTGTAAAACATGCTGATAAAAATTCTGTTTTCATGTAACATTTTCCAGAAGCAACTATGTTTGCTGCATAAATGCAGCAAGTATATGTGCAGGTTTGACCCACCTGTTTGACTTTGCGTCCTTGTAATCCACTACCAACTGTAGCAAAAGCATTCATACATTTTAGTCAGTCTGTGCTAATTTAACCTTTTGACTTTTCACCTCCCTTCTATCCTGCTGCCCCCACTGAGGCTTTCTGCAATAACCTGCGGTACCCTAAGTTTCAGGCAAGCTTGACCCTTCTGGGTCAAGTTAGGGAACACACATGCAACTTGAAGTTTTATGTACATCTTTGATGGTTTTTATAAATTGCTGTTATGGAAGTTGGAGCTTTTGCAAAGCTTGTAAATCAGAACACTTGGAGCTTATCTTTACAATGGCCTGTGTAACATATGGCTGGTTCTCCTAGTGGTGTTGTTTAGAGTAGCATGTTCTGTGGTTTGTCTGAAACAACCACATGTTATGTCTCACCAACCTTTCTGAGACCACCAGAGGGGGGAAGAAAATACTTTGTTCTCATTCTCTTCTGAAATGAACCAGATCCGATCACTTCTGTTTACTTTTTTGCACATGAAAAGCTAGAGCTGCCCCGCATCATGTTATCATTGAAAGAAAGTAAAAGAGATCGACTCTTATCAAAGAGCTGTAGCCTAAGCTAAATCTAAAAAAAGAATAGTTGATTCAGCTTTTGCTGTCATTGAATTTTATCTTTCAAGGGTCATATTCTCGAATATTTGATTGTTTTAATGCTCTTGCCCTAGTATTATCTTAAGCATTATTTATAAATAGACCCAAGCAAATATTTACTTTCATGGTTCTTGGTGACCTTCGAATTTACTGAGGGGGTATTTAAGTTTGTGAAACATTCACTTTATGCTGTGGTGCAATTTTACAAGTAAACAGTAGTTGTTTGTTGGGTGGTAAATGTAAGAGTAAGAATATTTCAAAAATCAAGGACAGCCATAATATATGTGGAGACATATCTAAATATAATATCCAATATGGCACAGCCTGGTATCATTTTCTTTTTTCCTTTTTCTTTTATCAATGTGTAACCTGCACAAAATAAACAACCTGTATTTTATATTGGCGGGTCAAACGGAGCAGCACACTTTAAGTTCCGGGTCAGAGGTGCGCTCTGATCTGCTTCATTGTTGTTGCTGCTGTCGCTTCGGGTAGCTGCTTGTGCTGCCGTTTTTCTTAATCGCTGAAAAATACTGCAAAATCGAGCCCAATTAACACAGCCGAAGGATTATATTGGGTGTATTCTGACAACCACTTGACGGTGAGTCGGTTATTCTATGTCTTTTGTTTTTTTTAAGTAGAAACTATGTGGTGACACGCCCACTTAAAATTGAGGTATTAGCGTTTTAAAATGGTTTGTAGACTAAAACAATCTTTCTCTTTTTGTTAATTATGTGGCCGAATTAAATATATGCCCTTAAAGCGTTAAATAAGCCTTTTGATTTTTGTAAATCTGTACTTTAAGGACACTTTTAGTTACTTTTCATTGATTTTGTTAACCGGCCAATAGAAATTTGGAATTGGTTCATTTCTTTCGTAGTTGCGCAACAAAACTAAAAACCAATTCGTTATTTATTGAAATATTTGTCAATTAAGTTGAATTGACTTTAATGTCAATTAAACTTGGATAACACTTAGAAGTGCACTTTACTTTGATATCTGACTTTATTAGATCTCTGACTTTACTTGATCTGCAACTTTACTTTGATATCTGTGACTTTAATAGATCTGTAACTTTACTTTGATATCTGTGACTTTAATAGATCTGTAACTTTATTTGCTCTATAACTTGAGTTCGAAATGTAACATTAATGTAATTAATTTGAAATTAATTTGAATAATTCATGAGAACTACTTTATGGAATATAGTTATTTTTTTATGAATGTTTAGTTGTTTTGAATAGGAGTTTAACTCTGGTTAAATGCTAATTTTTGTTTTATGTATGACCTCGTCTAGGTCAGTTTTTTTTTTCCCACCCCCGGTTTCAACCCAGGATGGCGAGCTGCCGGATCACCGGTACTAAATTGACTAAATTGAACTAAACTGCTTTATTTTTCCGGACCTGTTGCCCTGGATCATGGACTGAAAAACAGTCGGATTGTTGATTGATGGACATTTAATCACTCTGCATACAAAGGACCGGACTTGAATAAGAGAAAAACTCTTGGGTGTCATATTTATTTTTTGTTATTGTTGTCTTCCTGTTGTGTTTATTGTTTATATTTATAAGAAAACATTATTATTATTATTATTATTGAATACCTCCCTAAATATATGCAAAAATATACATCTGAATACAATAACTTAACGTT